>RJWM01031849.1:0-22015 GCA_004363535.1 Dasyprocta punctata | reverse complement strand
GGTAGCCTTCAGGAGTCAGGAAGTGTTCCTTTCCTTTGGACGTTTCCCCAAGCATTCATGGAGGTAAACTCCATTCTTAGCTCTGGGTGCACAGGCCGGCGCTAGGCTGGTTTGGGGCCTTTGGCCGGGGCGCCCGCCCCCCACTGGCATTGCTCTTTCTCTCCCACTGAGTGACAAGGAGCCAGGAGCTGGAGTGGCCTGCAGCAGGCTCTGTCCACTAGCGCCCGGCCTGCACTCGTCAGGTGACGCAGCAGACTTTACCGTGTGCCCACCATGTGCGGGGTGGGGGGTGGGGGGATCTGCGTTAGAGGCTGGGGATTCAGGAGAGCAAAACGCTGTTCTCCCAGAACGCACACTCGTGCGGGGCACGGGCATTACACAAACTCACAAATCAGAGCGAAATCACAGGGAGGGTGAGGGTGTGGCTGTGATGTGGGGTCACACAGCACCCTAAGAACGTGCGAGGGAGCTTGACTGGGTTCTGGGAGACTGCGTGGGGGACCACGAGGGCAGGCAGAGCATGCTGCCTGGTTGTCAGAGTTTGCTGCATGTTAGGATCGCTGGGACATTTTTTTTCCTGGCGCTGGGGATGGAACTCGGCGCCTCCCACATGTTAAGTGAGCGCTGCACCATTGAGCAACAGCTGAGAGCTTAACAACAAACAGAACCAAGCAGCCTGCTCCTGCGCTGCTCTGGGGGTGGCCCCTGCATCAGCACCGTTGCTCCATGAGCTTCTCCAGCTTCCTGTAGGACAGATCCAGAAAGTGAGCGCCAGCTTCCAGCCAGGAGCAGTGGGCGCGAGGCCCCGGGGTGGGGAGCAGCGGGGCCCAGGGGCAGGTGAAGGGAGCTCGTGCTGCTGGGCAAGGTCGAGGGAAAGGGCAGGGAGAGAGGCTGAGGCGTGAGCTGCTTTGCACAAGCGTAAGCCAGGGTGGGAGCCCGGGCTGCCCCAGGGCGAGGGCCCGGGGAATCTGCAGTCCAGGAGCAAGGCCAGGGCGCCTGGGGGCGGAGACGGGCCGGAAAGCGGCCACAGGGCCTGCTCCGGCAGGGACCGCTTCTCCCGTGGAGGCCTGCGGCTCCCTGCTGTGCACTCACTGCCTTTAGTCAGCTTGCGGCCCTAAGATCTGCAGAAATGCTGGCCGCAGCCCCTGCCCTGCCCTGTGCACCGGGCCTTCTCCCTGACAGCGACTGGGACTGGTGGGCACAGGTGCTGCGGCCGCGCCTTCCTAGCTGGGGGCCCAGAGGGCGTGGAAGTGAGGCCGATGCTCCTGCGGCCGGCACCTGGCCTTTCCCGGGGGTGGTGGCCCTGAGCCCCCCGGGCCGCAGCGGCTCGCTGGGGTGCAGGGACGGTGAGCCTTTCAGACACGAGGGCCCAAACTGCAACCCAGACCCGCTTATTTATCGCCGAGTACCGGCACGGCCATTAATCCTGAAGACAGAGGTTTTAGTTCAGAAAAAAACGACTCATACATTTAACATCTTCTGTCTTAAAAGAGAAAAAAGTAGCGCGCGTACCATAGCCTGGGCACCTCCTTCTCCTGGGGACGCGAGGCCACTGCGCGGCGGAGGGCGCCCCCCTGTGGCCGGCCGCCCTCACAGCCTGCCTGGGCGTCGGCCGGCTCTGTCCCCTCCTCCGAGACCTCTGTGACCAGGAACAGGGCAGGCCCCTGGGCGTGCAGGGCCCATCCACCCCCGGCCCCGCCATCTGGTCCCCCGCGCAGCGCCCTCTCGAGGCGGGAGACTGCGGGCGTCCCTGCAGACACCGTTCCCGACCTGGCCTTTTCTTAAATAACTTAAAGAATTTCATTTTCTATCACATTAAAAAAGAGCTCTTTGCCCTGGTGCCATGTTCAGTGACCTGTCACCTGGGAAACTGCGCAGTGACGTCGAGTTTGTCTGCTTTCCCCGGGGCAGGGGTGCAGGGGCTGTGCACACCTGCGTGCGTGCATTTGTGCGTGTTCGTGGCGGTTCTCTCTCTCACAACCGCACGCTGCGTGCTGTGCTGCCCCCTCCGCGGCCCTCGGAGGAGAAGGACCGCAGGGAGGCCGCTGGCCGCACAGTGGAGAAGCAGGGCCTGAGACCCCGCCCAGGCCCCAGCCAGCGTTTCCTAGCAACCGCCCTGCCATCAAGGCTATTTTGGGAACTGTAACTTCTCACTGAGTGCGATCCTGGGCTGGAGCTTCGAGCAGAGCTCGAAAAGCCTCACGAGGCTCCTCAACTGCAAACCAGGTGGGGACTGGGCCTGCAGGTGAGTGCAGGGCCTGGCGAGCAACCCTGGGCCTGGCCGCCTTGCTCTTGTGTTCCTGGGATGACGCTGGGGAGAGGCCTTGTTAGTAAGAGCAGCAGCGGGCCCTTGAGGCTGGGCGTGGATGACCACAGGCCGGCGAGCAGCTGCCCACCCCAGGACAGGCGAGGCAGGGCCGCCGCCCGCCCGCCACAGTGCGCCTGCTCTCCCGTCCTTCTGGGCTGCCCCGGTCCAGGAAGCTAACAGTGGACAGTGTCACAACGATACAGTTTCCAGCTTCAAGGTAACCTAACCCTGTGGAGTTGCTGAGTTCCTGACTGTGTCGGGGTCTTTGCCTGGCCTAGGGCTAGGCAGGCAGCAAAGTTGGGTTCACATGCGGTCCAGGACCCGTCCGCCTACAGCCTCAAAGCTGGGGTGCTTCTTAAACACATAGGATTTGAATAAGCAGCATGGACGAGTGGCGTGTGGCCACCAAGGCTGGGACGTTTGCAGCTGTGCCTTCGTGGGAAGAGGCCTCCGCGAGCCCCCGGGGCAGGTGATGTGCCTCTCAGATGAGCTGGTCCTGTGTGCAGATCTCCGGACTCCTGGCTGAGTTGAGCTTCCCTTGTCCCCAGCAGACTGAGAAGGAAGGCAGTACCGAGCTCAGTCGCCCGAGCATCGTTGGGCAGGCCCAGCAAGTGTGTCGGGCTGGGGAGGACCCTGTCAAGGGAGAAGACCTCCTGTCCTGAGCTTGCTGGCTGCACATCGGCCTGCTGGCCATGCCGGGTCGCGCCGTTGTCTTCCTCCTCGTCAGTGGCCGTCATCTCAGCAGCGGGAGTGACGGCACGCGTGGAATGCTTGCACTGCTCCAGACTCACTCCATTAACTTACTTAATTCTTCCCAGAATACTGAAACGTTGCAAGTAACGTTGTTACCCTGTGTCTGTGTGGTACTGGGAATTGAACCCAGGGCCTTCACAGTGAACTGCATCTCCAGCCCCTTTTTAATTTTGAGGCAGGGTCTTGCTGAGTTACTAAGTTGCCTAGGGTGGACTTGAACTTGTGGTCCTCCTGCCTCAGCCTCTCGGAGTGCTGGGGTTACAGGTGTGCACTACCATACCCAGTGCATTATCCCCATTTTACAGACGAGGAGATGAGGACCCAGAAAGTTTGCTGGTGGGACGCACGGGAGGGAGGCTGCGTGCTTTTCCTCCAGCTGGGACACTCTGGGCAGTGACAGGGACACACTGGGAAGGCACAAGACAGCAGGCAGGAATCTCCTGAGCTGGGCAAAGGGAAACCCTGCCTGTGAAGCGGGCCAGTCACTGCCGGGCAGGGAGGCAGGGCCAGAGCGGGAGGGCGGAGCAGGCGGGCAGCCACACGCTGTCCCGCGGTTGTGGGAACACGTGAGGTCACATGGCCACTCTGCGCTGTGACGTCTGTCGCTGTGAACCGGGCACCGCAGGGTTTGTGCAGCGGCTCAGCAAGGTGCCCCGCGTGCCAGGTGCTGGTGTCCTTCTCACGAGGGCGATCACTCCCTGCAGCCGTGTGACGGAAGCAGCCTCTTTGTCCTTGGAGGCTCAGCCCACGGTGAGCCAGACCCTGCGTGGCCGTGACAGCCCTTTACACCTGTCCGGGGCCTCGGTGTCGCCATCCTGGAAGAGCTGATCCCGGGGACCACCTCCTTCGTTCTTAGGCTCAGATGCCACAGTGGTCATCTTTGTGACCTCAGAGTGTCAGCAACCCAAGGGCAAGGATGGCGTCTTAGTGGCCTCCCCCTTGCTGGGGCCGGTCAGCAGCAGGTGCCCAGCAGGTTGTCTGGAAGCAGTACTTCGTGAGTGACTGCTGGGGCAGAGATGAGGTGCTATCCACTGCCATGATGATGTCACCTTACAAACGAGCGCAGCGCCTCGGGGCACCTGGCAGTCCTGCTGTGACCACCTGTCTGGGCTGGCCCTGGCCCTGCTCCACGTGCCCGTCACCCTCCAGCAGCCAGCTGGCCCATCCACGGGAGGCAGCAGGAGGCAGTATGTGAGCGCTTGGGTGCAGCCCTCTGTGGTCCCAGGACAAAGCGCACTGGGAGACAGAGGGAGGGGCTGCAGGGGGCTGCAAAGGGACCTGTGGAGGGGATGGGCTGTGGACAGCGTCCAGGCTCCCGCAGAGGTGGACGGGGTGTGTGGCCAAAGCCAGGGGTCTAGGTAGGCAGAGCGGAGGAGAGGGGGTCTGGCTGCCTCCCCAGAGCCCAGAGCCCGGACGGGATCCTGAGCGTGTGGTCCCCGCTGATCACAGCGCATCCTCACAGATGCCGAGAGCAAGGCGTGCTGCCCCGATGGAGGCCCGCGGTCCACGCAGAGCGAGCCGGCCACCCCCAAGCAGGAGGCCCTGACTTCTGAGGATGTCCTGCCGGGAAGCCCCTCAGCCGCCGGGACAAACCAGGCTTCCCCGGATGAGCCGCCGTCCTCAGACACCCGTTCGGACGATGCAGGTACTGGCGGGACGCCCTGCGGGCTGAGCTGTCCTGGGTGGGAGCAAAGAGCCCGCCTCGGGCTCCAACAGCGGTCTGGGGCGGGTTGGGGGGCTGGGGGGTCTTGGCTCCGCCCCACTCTGCCCGAGCCCTTTCCTCCCGTCTCTTCCCAAGTCTGGTGCAGCTGATGGGTGAGTGCTAAGGGGGCTCACGGGGGACCTTCTGCCGTGAGCCCCTCCCAGGACATCTCTGCATCTTCACTGACACCCTCTGGGTAAGGAAGTCCCTCGAGGGGACACGTCCAGGAAGGATTTCAGGGGACCCAAAAACAGCAGTGTAGGGAGTTAGGCCCCATGGCCGGTGGCCCTTCTGCTGAGAGATGCGGAGGGGCCCTGCGTGCCGATGAGGCCGTGCGGTGGACTCTTGCAGGGCTCTCCCTGTCCTCTTGTCCAGCAGATTGTCCTCGCTTCCCCTGTTACACGGGAGAAGTTCTGGGGCCTCACAGGGTTGTCTGGAGCCCACAGTGTCTGCGAAGTTGAGGGGCTCTTACCGAGGCAGTGTGGGGGTCTCTATCTTAATAGCACAAGACCAGGGCTCTTGCTGGGTGTGAGGAAGGGGAGGGAGGAGGAGAAGGATGGAGAAGAAAAGTGCAAACCCACCAGAGCCCCTGTGGGGCTGAGATCCCCGCCCCCCTGTGGCCTACTGGCAGAGGCTTGAGGTCTTCTCGGGAACAACCCCTAAAGCAGGAGCTTGTCTCCTCCTTGAAGTGCAAGCCTGGGGATGCCGTGTACAGCGTGGGGCTGGTGGTGAAGCCTTCATCTGTCCAGGGCCGGAGGAGGCTGGAGCCCGGCTGCAGATTCAGACGCCCGGAGCTTCTGCTCAGAGCTGGGTGGGGTCCATCCTGGGTGCATCCCTCTGCCAGACCAGCGCCACCGCGGCTGCTGTCTGTCCATCCACAGCCTCCCCGCGGCACCGGCAGGGCTGCCCCTGCTGGCTCTGCCTCCCCGCAAAGGCCGCGCCCCGCTCTCGCTTAACTGGGGGCCGCCGCGGGAATTTGGGATCAGAAGAGCTGTGGCTCCCGGCTCTCGGCACTACTGACCTCAGGTCGGCCCCAGGCAGCCGCCCACAGTGGGGACAGCTGTTGTTTCTGATGGCCAGCGCCAGTGAAGCCCCTGCGCTGGGCCCCACACCTTCGGGGTGGTGGTGCTGCTGTCCTGGCACCCTGGGACCCGCGCTTCTCAGCGGGCTCTGTGCAGGGCCAGGAGGAAGGCGGTTGCTCCCTCTGCCTCAGCCACTCCAGACGCTGGGCCTGGGTTGGTGTGCGGAGGTCGGGGCTGCACGGAGGAGGTTCTCCCGGCTGCTCTTGCCGTCAGGCCTGCAGCAGCATGGGGTGGGAGGGTGCCCAGCACGGGGTGTGGCCCACCAAATCCGTCTGGAAAGATCTGGAGACAGGATACTGTTGGCACTGGGGGTTGGGGATGTCCTTCCTATGAGTGCGACAGGGTGTGCGTGTGCTAGTGAGGCTGGCTGGGTGGCCTTTGACGGCCAAGGCTCAGGAAAGACAGGGGCTTGGCTCAGCAGCAGGTGACTGAGTGTGGCAGGGCTGGGACGGGACAGGAGGCAGCAGCTGGGGCCCTGAGGACACAGCACAGTGGGATTACCCGGAGAAGAGGCGGGGCAGGACGCGGACACAGCCTCGCCCCTCCCCTGGCTGTGCACCTGTAGCTTCCTGTGGGGGTCCGGAGCCCCCAGGGCCATGAGATGACCTCACCCGGGCTGCACCTGACCGTGAGAAAGGACTGTAACAGCGCCGTGCAGATGGTACTGGTTTCTGATTTGGGGCTGTGGGAGAGGCTGTCTCCCAAATAAATTGTAATAAAGGTGTGAGTTCCTTTAATGAAATATAGCAAATAAAATTCTAGCAAGTACAGAGGAATGACCACAATATTTAAAGAAGGAGCCCAAATCCTACTTTATTTCAGCTTCTAAGAACAGATAGTTCCTTCAGGACACACGTGGCTTAGTTAGTGATCCTGGCACTGCTGGTGATAAGAGCCAGCCTGGCTGCCCGGAACTTGTGAGGTGTTTCCTTCGGTGCTGCGGGTGCTTCCCTCAGTGCTACAGGTGTTTCTCTGACTGCTGCAGGTGCTTCACTCAGTGCTGCAGGTGCTTTACTCAGTGCTGCAGGTGTTTCTCTCACTGCTGCAGGTGCTTCCCTCAGTGCTGCAGGTGCTTCCCTCAGTGCTGCAGGTGTTTCTCTCACTGCTGGAGGTGCCTCCTTCAGTGCTGCAGGTGCTTTCCTAAGTGCTTTGGATACTGTCCTAAGTACTGTGGGTGCTGTCCTCAGTGCTGAACCCACACTGGCTCATTCATACTGGAAAGAGTCCAGGCCAGAAGCCCTTGGGTGAGGAGAGGGAGCACGCCGGCCAGGGAGCTTCCAAAGGCAGAGACGGGGCCTCCAGAGCAGCGGGCACCTCTGACACCAGGCTGCCCTGGGACCGAGGGGGACTGAACTCCTCACTAAGCTGCATGCCCGTGGAGAAGTCACTTAACCCCTGAACCTGTTCCAGCAACTCTAAGTGAGGTTGTCGTCATGCTGGCCCCTCCAGGTCGCTCACATTGAATTAGGTGATCCCTGGGAAGCACTCAGTCCAGTCCTAATGCACAAGGGCTCTCAGAAAGCGTTTGTGAGCAATCTTCATTGCTGTCATTGTCCTCGGGGTCAAGTGGAGCCAAGGAGAGCCACGCATTAATGCGCAGGGCTCCCTGTGACACGGGGCACATATTCCAGGATGAGGGGCCCCCTGCAGCTTGCCGTTCAGCTGGGACAATCCCGAGGTCTCATTCCCGCTGCTGGCCTGGGATCCAACACTGAGAAGTTTACGTCTATGTTAGAAGCCTGGCCTTGCAGGGTCCCTTCCTGAAGGAGCAATTGTAACTTAATGCATGGGCATCAGACTCACTCTTTAAAATATCTGCAAGCCCATACTTTAAAATGTTTAAAAGATGTTTTAAAAGTATGCCCAAAAATCCAGATGCACAACCTCTTTCCAGCCATCTAAATCGCGGCCCCAGGCCTTTCCCACCCAGACTCTTGCTGCGCACAGTAGGGCCATCCTGCAGAGCGCACATGTCTCTGGTGCTGGCCTGGCCTCTCTGGTGGGTTGGTGGCCTCATCGTGAAGGTCAGGGATGCGGTCTTGGGAGCCGAGCACTGTGCTGTCAGCTTCTGACCTCCAGTGAGGGCCTGGGTCCTCGCATAATGAGGACGTCACCGCACGGTGACAGTTGGTGCCTGAGGTCGCTGTGAGGTCTCCTCGGAGCTTGGCGGGGGGAACCAGCTGTTAATCCGATGCTGTTGTCTTTTTTTTTCCCCACGTCCTGCACCTCAGCACCCAAGGGAGCTGCTTACATCTGGGCCCAGTCCCCCTGCACTGAAGGTGATCTTGTGACAGATGTCACCTAACTGCAGACTCACAGACAAATGTCACATGTGAGTGCCTGGTCTGGGCCTGGATTACCTGCTGGACCTTGGGCAAGTTTGAGGAGACCTCCCAATGCCCTCGAGGGTGACATTCTGCACCCAGGAAGTCCCCTGGTTCTTCCTAGTGGTGTCCACCGCTGTCTCAGAAGAACATGCACTGTATGATTTTATACCAACGCCATCTTTTAAAATAAGCAAGTGAGTCCAGAGAGGTTGTCATTGGTTCAAGGCGCACAGCACACGAGCTGGTGCCTTAATCACCTTCTACAACCCAAAGTAGACCGAGCCGGATAGACGAGCCTTTGTTCTGCTCCCAGAATGAGCTGCTTCCGAGGTCTCACACAGGAGCTCTCAGACTGCTGGCTCCAGCTCGGATCCCGCCCACAGCCTGTGTCTGTTCGGCCCCCTCATGCTGCTCTGGGCGGCTACACAGTGAGCAGGGGACCACGCTAGGCGTCCCTCCCGGCAGCCCAGACCTGCTCTGCACTCTCTTGGTGGCTGCACGGGTGGCACTGGGACCCTCGACTCTCTCCCAGAGTCCTGATGCCCTGTCCGGCCCAGCGGCTCCAGCCACACGGCTCTTTAGATTAAATGGGGTGATACAGAATTAAAGCTCAGCACCCCAGTCGCAGCAGCCACTTGTCAATTGCGCAGTGGCCACCTGTAGCTAGTGGCTCCTGTGTGCATAGGTTGGTGACATTTCTGCCCGCAGCACAGGGTGAGGGGTGGCCCCACAGCCCCATCAGTGAGAAGTCAGAGAGCTTTTGCTGTTTGCATTAATCAGGCATCCAGCATTTCTGCACCAAAAGCCTGTAACTGCAGCAAAGCCCACACGGTCCACGCTGAGGAGGACACTGACCACCTGGCTGGGTACAGCAGGCTCGCTGACCCTGCTCCAGAGAACGGCCTTGGCTAGGAGGCAGGAGGGGGGCTGGACGTGGGGGCCGGGGTCTCGGCAGAGGTCTGGAGTGCTCTGTGGGGACTGGTGGGCATTTCTGAGGTGCGCTGTGGAGTGGAGCTCACAGGACCCGTCCATGAGTCGAACTTAGGGGCCAGGCTCAGCGTGAAAGGGACCAGAGAGGGCAGGTGCGGGCATCCAGTCTGGCTGCTGCATGGCGGGCTGTGGAGAGCTGCACCCAGGGGAGGTGGGCCCTGTCTTGTCCAGAGCCACGACTCCTAGAAGGGCACTGCCTGCCTCTGCGTTCCCGATGACCTGCAAGGCGGACGGACCACAGAAGGGGGAAGAGTGGAGAAGCTGGGGAGGGCTTGTCACGGGGCAGCCCTTCTTCCTTCTTCCCGGGGGGCTCGGGGGGACAGTGGATTTGGGTTTTGGTTGGAGCTGTGAGAAGAGCCCGACCCAATCCGAGGCTCTGGGGGCCCTGTGAAGCTGCAGGTGATGCCACATTACCGGAGGGGGCGAGGAGCCAGGGGCAGGGGAGGACAGAGGCGGCTGGCGGCAGAAGAGGGGAGGGGTGAGGACTGGAGGTGCATCCCCCTCCCTGGCCCCGCCCCTCACCAGGCCAGCAGGAGCGGGGAAAGGGTGCAAAAACCCAGACCTGTGCGAACCCCAGCTGCCGAGGTGGAGTCTCCACAGTCCGGCCCGTGTCTCACCGTCATTTCTCACTTAAACCTGGGAATGATCCCTGAGGCGCTCCCGTCATTAGCACAGGGTCACACTCGAGCACATCGAGGTACAGAGTGGTTTACTGACTTAAACAAGGCCACAGAGTAAGCACAGAGGCAGCCGGAGCCCCCGCCTGTCTGATGCCGGGGCCTGTCACGGGGGCAGCGGCTGGCAGGTGAGGCCGGGGACGGGGCACCCATGATCCAGACAGTTTCCAGGCCTCTGTTTCTGATGGTTCTCCTGACCCCCACATGCCCAGGAAGCTCAGTCCCGCTACCAGCGCCCCCTGCTGCACCCCGCACGGCCACTCACCCCGCCTCTCTGCTCTGTTTGCCTTCGAACCAGCCAAGTTGCCTTCTGCATCCAGTGGGGAGGAAGCAGACGCCGGCGGCCTCCTGCCCACCCCCGACGAGCTCTCTCAAGCCTTAGCGGGGTCTGACTCCCTGGACAGCCCTCCCAGACCCCTGGAGAGATGCGCGGGCCAGCTCCCCAGCCCCCCGCTGCTGCCCACGCCGCCGCCCAAGGCCAGCTCCAAAACCGCGAAAACTGTCCCAGGTGGGTCTGTGTTGAATCCTGTCCCTTCCTCCCTCCCCTCCCGTCCTTCCTTCTCCTTCTCTCCCTCCACCCTTCCATCCCTCAGCCAGTGCTGCTTGGATTCCTGCTCTGGGCTGGTTCTCACCTCTTGCAGTTCTGGGCAGGGTGGCCCCAGGGAAGACTCCCAGGAGACCCTGTGTTGCCCACGGCACACTGCCGGGGTTTTCCTGGCTCAGCGGCGGTGTCCTTGCAGAGGTCAGAGGCAGCACCTGCCAGACCCCAGTCCAAGGAGGGGAGGGGGTGCGGCCAGCCTCCAAGAGGGCCCCTCCCTGTGTGGATGCTCGTGAGCCTGTCTTCTCTTTCTGCTTCTCTCCAGGAGAGTTCTTCTTCGTCTTCCTCTCCCTCCCGGTCTCTGCTCGATTCTCTTTGCCACGAGCTTGCCGAGCACCAGAGCTCAGGGTGGTGGTTGGATGGGAGCACAGCAGGGCGGGCAGAGGGGCCCGTGCACCCACCTCTGCAGCCGGGGCCACACTAGCCAAGTTGTGACTCGCTCCCCGTGGGTCTGGGTGGGTTCTGGGCCTGAGGGGGTTGTCCCTTCAGGGACACAGGATCCCCAGACCATGTGAAGATGGAGGCGGAGGCTGCAGGGATGCCGCTGTATTCTGGGGGTCCCGAGGCTGGGGGGGAGGCCTGGGGCACTCGCTCCTTCCCTCGAGGTCTCCAGGAGCCTCCCTGCTGGCCCCTGGCTCAGACCCCAGGCTCGGAACCGGGAGAGCTGTCCTGTGGTACCCCGTCTGTGGTGGTTACAGCCGCCCAGGACCCGGGCGCACCGCGTCCACAGGTTGGTCCTTGCTCTGCTCTGTCACCCCGGAGAGCAGCCCTCGGGCCTGGTGGACAGCAGGGGCTCAGCAGGTGCGGGTGGCCGGCGCTGGATGGGTGAATGAGTGCTCTGAACTTCACCTGCTTTCTGCCTCCCTGGAAACGAGTGAGAATATCATCTCGGGGTGACACGGCCACACTAAGCAGAGGAAAGCTTTTGAGACACTGCAGTACTGATTTGCAGTCTGTTACCATCTTTGCGAGAGCCACCCTGTTACACCTCCGGAAACCCCGACAGACTTGCGCGCCCTCCCATCAGGCCGCCCCGCCTGGCCTCCCCCGGCTTGGCTTCACAGCCCCGGCGCTCTCGGGCTCTGTCCTGCTAGGGCAGGCTCAGGCCTCCGCCCGCTCTCCCCGGGATTCTCCCTTGCTTCATGCCCCACACTCGGGCCCCTGGTCTGTCCCCAGCCTGTGTGTCGAGGTCAGCACCCGCGGTGTCCCGCCTCCCTAGGAGCGGGAATCTCAGGATCGCAGTGGGCGGGATCCTCGCAGCCTGGCATCCCTGGCGCTTCCCTTCCTTGGGGAAGGGCTCGCTTCCGCCTGTGGCCCTTAGATGGCAGTAGAGAGGCGGAAGCACTGGGTCTGCTGAAGCTTTTCTCATAGAGCTGGGCAAGACGTAGGGTCAATGTTGGGCAGCGACAGAGAGGCCTGTGACGCCGAGGGTGCCCCGTGGTCGCTCGGGATGTGGTCACTGTGCCGAGCAGGGCCGGCCCCGGGGAGAAGCTGAGTGAGGCTGGTGGGGAGGGGCCCCTGGAGCCGGTCCTGTCCCGCTCTGCCTTGCCATGTGGTGCCACGTGGTGCTCTGTGGCCACCTCCTGGCGTCTGGGCGCCCAGCTGCCGGGTCGCTCTGCGGGGCGTCCTCACCTCCCGGGCTGCAGGTCCCCTGCCCATCCCTCCCGTGGCGTGTTCCCTCTTTCTCTCTTCCCCTTCCTCCCTCCATCCCTCCCTTCCTCCTTTCTTGAAAGACTTCGTTGTCTCTCTGTCTGCCTAGCCCCTGTCTGGCACCACGTGGTCGGGCAGGGCCTGGGCCGTTTCCTCCTGACCTGACTTTGCCTGGCAGAAGCGGGTGCTCATGACAGAAGCTAAACAACGGGACTCCTCAACAAGACGTGCGATTTCTGTTCTGCCTTTGGGATATGCTTTGTAATTGGTGCTGTTCATAACCAGGCTTGTATTGGGATGGTGTGATTCAGTGCTTTAGATAAAAAAGGCCGCTTAGATCCCTTTTTCTTCCTGTTGGGGTTTTAAACAAGGCCATTTGTTGGAATCGCCTCACCAGGAGTCCCATGGGTATGGAGGGCCTGGGGGGGCCGTGGCCCACCTGACAGAGAAGCGGGCTGAGTCCTGGGGTCCTAGACAGCTGCCGGGGGTCGTGCAGGTGGTGGTAGAGGGTTAAGACTAGAGGTCAGGGCTGCAAGACGGCACCCCTGCTTTCTCCAGCCGTAAGCACCTTGTGCTGGGTTCGATTCCAGCCCATGCTCGGTGAGGAAGAGGCCTCGCTTCGTTAGACTCCATGAGTGCGTCTGTTTGAGTTGTCTTCACTTTCATGTCGTGTAAAGAAGTGTTCCTTGCACAAGTTTTAGGAGCTAGGACTAAAGACACTGTAGTGGAAAACCAGCCAGGGCCACCCCAGAGACTCCTTGGTGGGCAAGACAGCAGAGTAACTGAGCCCTGCTGGCAGAAAGGATGTCAGGCGGCCACTGGACCCCAGGGTAGAGGCGGCCTCTGGCATCCAGGCTCATTGTCAGGGCTCCAGCCAAGGATGGGATCCAGGGCCGTGTCACGGAGAGGGGAGGACTGCACCAGGGGAACGGAAACGCGTTCCAGGCAGGGGAACAGCAGGTGCAGAGGCCCAGCGTGGGGACAGTGTGCTGCCTCTGGGGACTGGAAGAGAGTGGGGGAGTATGGGAGACGGGGAGCCAGGGGAAGGCGGGTAGCTGAGGGCCTCAGGCCTGGGTCAGGAGCTCAGGTCACCTCTGGGGCAGATGGACGCGGTGCGGGGTGGGACTGTCTTCCGTTAGGGCCCCCAGCCCTGCTGAGGGCAGAGGCAGGGTGGGGGTGCACGTGACCAGATGATACGGGGAGGGCAGAGGCACCTGCGCCGGCTGAAGGATGGCTGCAGAGCTCGGGAGAGGCTGCAGGACCCCACACACAGAAAGTGCAGCTTCAGGAAGCTGATTCCTCCCAGAGCGGCGGGAGGGGGCTCGTCCGTCTGCACCCAGGACCTTGCGGGGAGGACATCGGCGCTGAAGTCTGCGGCGCTCAGCAGGGTGGGAACTGGTCACTAGCTCTGGGACAGGTGCATCCTCATGCAGGTCAGGCACTGTGAAAGCACAAGGGTGCCTCTGGTCATCTGCTCCTGCCTCCCAGCAAGGCTGAGTCCCGGGTGAAGTCTCACATGCTTGTTGGCTGTCCCCACGTCCAGGCCAAGCTGCACTCTTCCAAGGTCCCGGTGTGAAGAGCGCTGACCCGCCCCTCCGAGGACAGCTGTCCACACCCACGGGGTCCCCACATCTCACCACTGTCCACCGGCCATTGCCACCCAGTCGCGTCATAGAGGAGCTGCACAGGGCACTGGCCACAAAGCACCGCCAGGACAGGTGAGGGCCCTGTCCCTGCAAGGGACATCTGTGTCACCAGGGCCGGCCTTAAGGGTCCCAGCTTGGGTTTCATGCTCTGCTGTCACCATCTTGAAATTTTTTTTAACAAGTTCTGAATAAAGGCATCATATTTCCACTCAGTGGCTGGCCTTGGTTCCCACACTCCAGGAAGGGATGGGCAGGGGTTGTGGCTATGGGAAAGTGGCCCCCAGGACCCCTGCGTAAGCCCCTTGGGTTGGGAGAGACGAGGCTGTCTTCTTTGTTCAGGACCCGAAGACCTCCACGATCACTGGGCGAGAGCACAAGGAACCCTATGCCCACCCCTCTCATCTTTATTTTGATCACTGTGGCTTGTGGCCTGTGAAGGAAAGAGAACCGTTGGTGACAAAGTGGGCCACAGAGCTCCTGTGTGGTTTGGTGGGATAGTAGATGAACAGAACGCCCCCCTCAGTTCTCCTGAAGTCCCCCAGCTGAGTGTTGCTGCACCATGCATTGGCAAGCTTTATCACATGTGTGTTCCATGCTTTGCAGAATGGTGTCTTTGAACAGCCACTCACTGGGCTTCCAAGCCCTTGGTCATTCCAGAGCTTCTTGCCCAGGGACCTAGGACACAAGCTGAGAAGCTACGTATATTTGTGGCCACATTTACCCAGTTTATTATGAGCCCCTGAGTTGATTTGGTTGGTTTTCCAGGTGAAGCCAGTGGTGTATAACCTGAGCTGTTTTTCTGCTTTAGTTTTCAAGGGCGGGAAAGCAAAGGGTCTCCTAAGAAGCGGGTGGATGTCCATCTCTCCAGAACATCCAGCATGGAGCGGAGCAAGGAGAGGGAGGAGGCGTGGAGCTTTGACGGGGCCTTGGAAAACAAGCGGACTGCAGCTAAAGAGTCTGAGGAGAACAAGGAGAACTTGATCCTGAATTCCGAACTCAAGGATGACTTGCTTTTGTATCAGGACGAAGAAGCGCTGAATGACTCCATCATTTCTGGTGAGGAGGGCATGTGTTTCCGTTTCACAGATGCTGACCGTAGAACCAGGTGTATCAGTCAGCTTTCCTGGTGCTAGGACATATACGTAACACCCAGAATTTAAAAGAGGAAAGGTTTAACTTAGCTCATGGTTTTGGGGGTTCAGTCTGTGGTCAGCTGGCTCTAAGGCGGGAACATCATGGCAGAAGGGCATAGCAGAGGAAAGCTGCTTAATTTGTGGTAGCCAGGAAACAGAGCCGGGGAGCAGTGGCAGAGAGAATGAGACGAGGGACCAGACATAGACCTAAGGCCACACCTCCGTGACTCACCCAGAAACACTCATAAGTGTACCCCGCCAAGCCCCTGGGCAGATCCCAAACCCAGTGAAGTTGACCCTGCACCCTCAGTGCCGCACCATGCTTGAGGCACTTCCCTGGTAGCGTGGGGGGAACAGAGTGGAAGACCTGCACCTGGAGAAAAAGCGGGAGGGTAGACTCATTCTTTTCTTTTCTGGCAGGGATTTAAAAGACACTAAGGGAACTTGTATCTGGAGGGTTGAATATTAGTTCTCATGTGTATTGGACAATATGTACGGTGTCTCAGAATGTCTAGTAACAGCTCTGGCCTCTCCTGACCAGATGCCAGCAACACCTGCATGTCTGGGTGTGTCAACCAAAAACGGTGGCAGTCATTGCTACTTGTGCCCCAGGAGGCAGAGTCACCCTGGATGGGAGCTACTGGTTTAGCCCGTGTCTCCCTTTGGTTGTGCAACCCTAGATAAGTCCCTGGGGCACTTAGACAGTGACAATGGCCGCCCTTTTTATTGGGTGCTTCTTGTACACTGGGCATTGATTGAAGGTTATTATGAGAAATGTTTTGTTCTCAAAACAACCTCACAACTTGGTGACATCACTGCTTATAGATGGGGAAAACGAGGCACAGGGTGACCATGTGTGTAGGCCAAAGCCTCACAGTTAATTGATGCCAGCATGGGATTTGAACCCAAACTCACACTTCCACAGCTCCAGGTCTGGATTAGCACCATTCACCCTCAGCACAGGGTTTGGAATAGCAGGACCCTAAATAGGCGGTACTGTCCTCACCCGAGTGCAGCCCAAGAAAGGGCTCCCAGGCCTCTAAAGCAGGCAAAAGGACAGATATTGCACAGTTCATTGACTGGAGATCTCAGACATCTCCCAGATCTGCTGCCAGTCAGTCAGTCAATCAACCAATCAATCAACCCATTCATCTACCCACTTGATCAGTGAGAAGCAGAATTTCCAGATATTTGCAAATTTAGCTTGTGTTGCATTCCCGGGGCATATAATTTGGGGTTCCCAAGCCCCTGAAATCAAGTGCAGGAAGCTTTGATTACATTCTCCAGTGTGTCCACAACTCCCTTAAATTAAAAATGGCTGAGACTAAGTGCCTTGGAGGAAAATTCAGTGTTGGTGACAGAAAATGTCTACAAATGCTGTTTCAGGAGACAGTGGGAACAGCCGTGGGGGGTTCTGCTTCCCCTGCTGAGCTCAGGTCCAGGTCAGTTCCAGCCCTGTTCCGCCCTCTTGATTGATAACATAGAATGGAAGCTGACGAACACCAGGCAGTAGATTAATCAGTTTTAACCACAGCATTTATCTTTTTATCCATCTACCCGCCCACCACCCACACATGCCTACCTGCATGCATGCATGCGCGTGCACACACACACACACACACACACACACACTGTTCATGGAGCCTGGGTGCCATCATCTTGTCCCAGATGAACACTCCAAGGGAATTTCTAGTGTCAAAACTTTATGACCTCAAATTCACCATCACTCACATCATCATGCATCTGCTTTAGAATGTAATTTATGGCAATGGTGCTCCCAGCCCTAGCAGCAGCAGCTGGCCCATGAGTGGCTGGGAGGTGGGCGATCTGTCGGCTGGAGTCAGCATGTGGACTTACTTGCTTTAGCTGTGTCTAACAATGGAATTTCCAGGCAGGATATTTGCAGTGTCTCCGCCAACACAGCAAAGTGTTTGTGGGCTGTGTGTTGCCATGCCATGCTGGGTGCAGAGCTCACCGTGTGCCCGTACACCTGCCCATTCACAGGCTCACACACAGGTGCTGTCGCTCTGCATGTGTGGGTTAATGCCGGGGCACAGCTGACTCTTGGGAGCGTCAGTCTCCAAGTCAGCAAAGGTGAGTTTTATAAAGAACCTTTTTATGCTGTTGCCACCCCAAGATCCAAGTTTTAACATCTGTCAAGAAAGAGATTAAAAATAGACACACACGCGCGCGCACACACACATACAGATGTTACCATTCTGCCCCTTCTCCTATCCTGAACCCAAGTTTGGGAACCACGTGGGCTTGTTTGTAACATAAGCCTGGCCCAGGGGAGGCAGGAATAAGGGGGGCCCTAGGATGGAGGGGCTTCTGCAGGAGCAGGACTGTGGGAAAGGAGATGCGTGGGGCAGCGAGCTTCCACAGAGCCCTCTGGGCTGCCCCCCAGCTTACTCCCATTTGGACCGTTCCACCGCAGGAAGTGACGGCAGTACAGCAAGCTGCAGGGCTGCACAAGGTGCGTCTCGGCTGTGTCCTGTGTGCTGGAGCAGGCCCTGGTGTCATCAGGTGGCTGATGTAGCTCAGGCTGTGCTAACGCACCCCCATGGCTGGCGCCTTACAGGGAAGAGAAACCTGTTCCTCTCAGTCCTGGGGGCTGCAAGCCCAAGATCCAGAGGCCAGCAGAGCCGGTGTCTGGTGAGGGCCGCTTCTTGTGTCATTCATAGACGGCCCCTTCTTGTTGCCCTCTCACGTGCTGGGAAGAGGGCTCTGCTCTACATGCCCCCTTACACAGGCGCCCTCATGGCCCGGCCGTCTTCCGAAGCCCGCCTCGAATACCGTCCCTTAAGACTCAGGCTTGTCATACAAACTGTGGCGGGCACAGCCTTCACTGCCGGCCTGGGAAGTTCCCTGGTGAAGCTGTCTGTGATCCACACGGATCTTTTCTGAGCTTAACATGTAGAGAGACCCAGTGGGCTTTTGTCACTGCACCTGTCTTTCCAGCTCTGTGACTTGGGACAAGTTTCTTAACTTCTCTGTATCTCCATTATGAAGTCCATAAAATGGGAGTGAACACAGAGCTACTAGGAGGCCCGGAAGGGACGGCTGACCACAGTGCAGTCCCAGCTCGCTGTGCGCAGTGGGTGTGAGGCTTGTAGTCATCACGACGACGATGGTGATGTTGACGGC
Organism: Dasyprocta punctata; assembly: GCA_004363535.1. Lineage (NCBI taxonomy): Eukaryota > Metazoa > Chordata > Mammalia > Rodentia > Dasyproctidae > Dasyprocta > Dasyprocta punctata. The sequence goes on along the minus strand of RJWM01031849.1, from coordinate 4,002 downwards.
TCCCCTCCCCCTCCTCTCCATGACGAGTGGGAGCCACGAAGAGCTGGGTATATCAGGAGTGTCGCCTCTCAGGAGCTAAAGGAATCTCGGCTCCCAGTTTTGTCAGTGTCCCACAGCAGGCATGAATTCTTCCTCATTCACTCAGCCATTCATTAATTTCACCAGAGTCTTGACGTCCTGCGGCCAGGAAGGTGCACCTGTTCTCGGCCCAGAGGCGGGTCAGTACTGGGGGGAGGGAGGTGGTTTTGCTCACCCGCTTGGCAAGAAACAAGGACAATGAGAGTTACTCCCTTTGCACCCCGTGTGGCTGGACAGGCGGACGGCACCCCTTTTGTCCTGGGGGAAGAAAAGCCACGCAAAGTTCTCTAGGTGATTCCTGCAGTGAGCCGCCTGTCCCAGGCCAGGCAGAGTGACTCTCGGGCCCCTGGCCTCACACACGTGGCTCTGCTGCTGTGACAGGCCCTGGCCAGGCCTCCCTGGGTCAGGGCGTATCAGGCCCTGACCGTCTGCAGGCTGCGAGTGGGAGCTGCCCCCCCTTCGTGCAGTTGGGGGACTCATGAGGCTCCTCAAGGGCCTGGCCCGTGTGGGGCACGTGGTGCACAGGTGGCGGCTTCTGCTCAATGCCCCCCTCGTGGAAAAGTGAGGAATGGCTGTGTGGGAGACCTCCAGGGCCCCTCGGGACAGCTGGGCCTGGGCGCTGTTACTGCAGCCCGGGAGCGCAGCGGTTGCCAATCAAGCCCTGCCTACAGTTTTCAGGCGTGGGGTGGGCGTGGCTTCCCCTCCTGGTGCCACGCGCTGCCTCATTGCGGCCACACCGCCTCCCGCCCTGTGCAGAGGTCTGGGTCTCCTCTGGCCACGGTCCTGCCGTTGAATCCGTCCGTGGCGGATGTCGGTGAGTGAAGGTCCCCCGGGGCTCAGGGGGTCAGTGTGACCTGGCCGGCGCAGCGTGGGGTCCGGTTCTGGTCCTCGGCCGATGAGGTTCTGGCTGTAAGGCCCCTGGGCCTGACTACCACACCCTGGTTCTGGCAGGACGGTAGAGGTCAGTGGATGACCAGGGGGGCGGGGCAGACTCTGGGGGGCCACCGGCATGTTGGACTCCACTGTGAGGTGGGGTGTGTGGGTGAGACCCTGGGGACACGGCGACACACGGCGACTTGTGCAATGCTGCTGCAGCCGCAGATGGGTGCGGCCGCCCTGAAGAGGCCCCTGTTGTCAGCAGGCTGTGTCCCTGAGGCCTTGCTTCCAGGAGTGTGCCCCGGGGGTCCTAGTGCTCCTGCCAGCATCTGCGGACCGGAGGGTTTCTCGCTGCTTGGGGCCGTCCTGTGCTCTGTAGGCTGCCGGGCAGCGCCTGGGAGCGTCACCCCCAAGGTACCAGTGGCGGGCACCCCCCACTGCAAATGGCTGCAGACATCGCCAGCGTCCCCGGTGGGGAGGAGCGCTTTCTTTAGTTGAGAGGCGGGCCGTGTGTGGTGACAGTGCTATGACTTAGGACGGGAGAACCGGAAACGTTTGGTCGGGGCCGGTTACCCCGTAGTGGACCGGATCCATAGCAGACCCCTGTCCCGAAGGCAGGCAGAGTGTGCGAGCCTTTGGGCTGCTAGGGGCCCTAGAAACACTGGGAGGTGACAAGAAGAGCCTGAGAATCGTCCCATCTTTGTGGACTTTTTAAAATGAAGTCCCGGCACGTACACCCCCAAGCCGCACTCTGCTTCCTAAGAAAACACGTGAAGGCGAGGGAAATTCCCTTACCCAGCGTCAGGAGCGGCCAGATATATTTTTGTTATTCAGAATAGCCGCTGAAGCTCGGGACATGAGAATGTTATTCGCCCCTACTGGACATTTTATTTCAACCTGAAGTTCAGATGCAAAGCGTGAAAAACAGGAAAGTGAACTGTTTGTTCCACTTTTGACGTGGGCTGGTCCCCACCTGGGCCTTCTTGCTGGTCCCGCCTCTGGCAGAATCCACACGCACGGGGCTTCCCCCACTGCGTCCAGCCTGCCACGACCGACGTGGCTCCTGAGGTTCTTGGGGTGAAGGACCTTGAGAGGATGAGAATAATAAAGAGACAAAGCTGGGGTCAGGTGGAGCCCTTACTCTCCTGATGGGAGGAAAGGAACTGCTCAACCAATGCTGTGTGTTTATTTGTATACGGGGAAGGATGATGTCAATTTCAGCCCCTCTGCCTAGCAACCCAGGCCTGGATTGTTTAGGAGCCTCCTGTTTTTCTGGGCTGTAGCAGCCTTTTCACGTGGTTGACCCAGGTGCTCTTTGTTACTTTGGTAAGTTCATGTGTGGGTCATTTTCCAGCTTCAGCGGCTCCCAACACAGCCCACACCCTGGACGATGTCCACAGCACCGACCTGAAAACTACATTTACTTGGTGCTGCTTACACTTGGTCAGTGGCAGGCTGTGGTGAATGTCGGGAGGCACAATGGGTGCTTGAGAGATGAGCGAGAGGGCAAAGCTGCAGAGGGTGGCAGGGGCAGTGCCAAGCACCTGGGGCTCCTGTGCCCGCGGCTGCTGGAAGGGTCCTGACTCTGGGGGTCTTTGCGGATGTGGCCAAAGGGTTACTGGGAGATCCGACTCCCAATCCGTGGGGACCCCACCCAAGGGGCGCGGAAGAACTGCCCTGCCACAGCTGTTACTGCTAAAGGCGAGAAATGACCCCTCTTGGCAAGTCGGGTCTGGCTTTAGGAGGACCGTGAACCCCCCGTCCCCGAGTGCGGTGACCCTCGTAGGGACACATCACTTCGGCCCAGGCAGCTGCCCCAGCGGGTGGTGCTTTTTCCCTTGTAAGTGCAGGGGGCTGAACCGAGGGCCTGGTGCAAGCATTCTGCCAAGCTGCAGTCCCATGCCTGCCCCGCCCTTGCTCCCGAGCTGGGTGACCGCTGCCCTGCCAGCATCCGTGTCCTCACGTGTCCTGTTTCCTGTCTCCACAACCGTCCAAATATTTGCCAGAACAAAAGAACCCCTGTAGCGGATTCCACTGTGAGTGACAGTCAAAGGCCTGCTTTACCCAGAGAACTCGGCTCTGCCAAGGGTCCCAGTGAGGCCATGCGGCCAGATGAGCGTGTTAGAAACCACCATGTAAAGAGGGGCTCACAAGTCGCCTCAACACAAGGAGGGGGTGAGCTTGGGGCAGCCCCAGGACCCTCCCTCCATGGACATGGAAAACGCACACTCACGCGTGCCGTGTCGATGGGACCCCATCATACCTGTGGGGGGAGGGTGAGTGGAAAGGCCCCTTGCAGTGATTTGCTCGGTAAGATGAAAAGCCACCCGTCGGAGGGGAGGACTCACCTGCAGCTGTCACCATGGTGAATTGACAGGACGCCAGGCCCTCCCTGGCTTTTCTTGGAAGCTGGGGAAACCCAGCCATGTCCCTGTTGGCACCAGGGTCACCAGTGTGCTCACCTGCTGCAGGATGCACGGAGAACCTGGGCTCTGGGGACAGCTGGTGGGCAGGTTGGAGAGGCATCGGGTCAGGAGCCACGGGAGTGGGCCCTGGTAGACCAGTGACAACTGTGGCCGCCTCAGGGCTGGGATGGATGGATGGGAATTATCACTTCTGTCAGGTGCCTTGGTTAGCACTTAAGTATCCTATTGCCTGATCACAGTGCCTTCCTCATGTGGAAGGTGTCACTGTCCCTTCTCTAGGACAGACAGAGGGAAAGGGCCATGCCTCTAGCTCCCCAGCCCGACCCCCACACTGGGGAGCTCCTTGTAGGTGCCAGGCATTGCCTCAGTGCGGTGAGCTCGGTCTGCAGGTGGCCCGTGACGTGAAGTTGGGGCAAGACCCTCCCAAGGGTGACCTCAGGACTGCGGGATGAGCAGCAGATGGAAACAAGCAAAGGATACTCTGCTCCTGCATCTCGAAGCACCAGTTCCCAGGACAGCTGCACTTTTTTTTTTTTCCTTCCCAGTACTGGGGATTGAAGGCCTTTGCACTGAGCTGCAACCTTTGCTCTTTTTAATTTTTTTTTTTTTTTTTTTTTTTTTT
>RJWM01031848.1:0-22019 GCA_004363535.1 Dasyprocta punctata | reverse complement strand
AAAAGCTCTGGGGGTTTAAGTGTCCTGTCTGAAGGCCTGGGGAGAGAAACCCACCAAGGTTTTCAGGCCCCATAAATACCATGGTGACAACAGACCAGGGCGCCAGTCGCAGTCCCTGGGGGAAGGATGTGCGGCTGTCTTCGGATGAAGGACTGACCTCAGAGAGACCAGCCTCCGCCGTCGCTGGCCCTGAGAACCGCGTCACCTCGGGGTTCCTCAGGGACCCCCTTGCTCCTGTAAGCATTTCACATTCTGTAGCTGACTGCTCTGTGTCACATGGCATCTGAGGCACAGAATTCCCTGCAAACCTTGGCGCTCCAGCCCATGTCCCAGAAGCCCTGCGTCAGGGACGGTGAGCCTTCTGGAGGCGAGGGCCAAACCCACCGACTAATCGCCAGGCGCCAGCGCTGCAACTCAAGCTGGATGCTGAGGTTTTAGTTTAGAAAGAAAATAGTTCTACATGAACGGTTTTGGTCTTAAAAGGAAAGCAGCCCTCGTGACACAGGTTCACCACCACTGTCCTGCGCGGGTCTGTAGCCACCTGCTGGCTTTGTGACTGCATCCCCTCACACACAGAATGACAACTGGGACAGCAGCTAGCACAGCTGATTCACCGAGTGCTCTGTGTGAGCTGAGATTCCACACTTTAGCCCCCGAACCCTCTTGATGGCCCACGCGTCAGGTCCTCTTTACAAATAAGGGAACAGAAGCTCAGCGTGGTCAAGACGCTTCTCACAGTCACACGCGCCTCCAAGAGCAGCGGGGGCCCAGGTGACCGTGTGACCCCCCATCGCTGCGGCGCCCACAGCCTGCTCACGTCACTCCTCCCGGAGTGCCAAGCCCGTTTAAAAGTGAACCGATGAGCCGTGCTGCTGGGAAACGGCTCACCGGAGTCCGGGGCTGGGCACTCTGATGCGGTCCCCTGGGTGTGTCTCGGGACAGCTCTGCTGCCCCTGGGGGTCCTTTTGTCCCTCTTATGAGGACACAGTGTGTAGATGTGCGCAGCTTTCCAGGCCGTTAGCTTTCCAATTAGAGAAGAAAACGTTCTCAGCTGTGAGAAAAAGAGTCACAAGGAAACAAGTCGAAAAACCTGGATATTCTGGTTAAAAATAAGCCTTTGGTGGCTTGCAGCCCACGGGAAGATCTGGGTGAGATCAACACACCACAGGAACCAGCTGTACCTGAAAAGAGCCAGGTCCAGGTCAGACTCATAAAGAGAAAGGAATCTGTGACGGGGCCCCAGGTGGGTGGGCAAGGGGCCAGCTCCGGGCTCTCCAAGCAGAAAGGCAAACTGAGAACCAGCTCAGGCCTCAGAAATGAAAGGTGATCAAACACCGTCCCCTCTGCCGGGCTGCAAAGAACAATGGTCTCTCTTCGGACCTCCACCTGGCATTCACAACCCTCAGCTGAGCCTGAATGCTGACGCAGATAGGAACTTGCTCGTGACCTCAAGGGCCAGCATAAGAAGAGATGAATTACTCATTTATTTCTGAAGAGGGGTGTGTGTGTGTGGGCACACACAAATCCAAATGTCTGGGGGTCTGCGTGTGCTGTTTGGATGGTTCTCCCTCTCCCTGGACCTGTGCACCCCAAGTCACTCTCAGCCCAGAGGGACCCTGAGGATGGGTGAGCTCCGGGGACTGAGGAGCTTGCTGGGTTCACCCCAGGGTTTGCAGTTCTCAAAGCGTGTTCCTGAACTCACCAGACGCACAAGGTGTTCCTCAGACGTGGTGGGGTTGCGTTCAAGCCGATCTGGGGCTTATATTCTATTTTCCTCTTAAAGAGTCATGGTGAACATGGAAAACTCTGGCCATTCCCACTGAACTCTGTTGAACCCAGAGTTCCCCAGGGTATCTGGGAATTCGGATTCTACAGAACTGGAACTAGACTTCTTCAGAACAGTTCTGGGCAACTCCCTAAAACACTTGGAAGAGATACATTCCACTGGTAAACTCTCATGGGGAGCAGGAGGGTGAAGAAAACACACACAAAAGGGAAACCTTTTCAATGCATAAAAGGACGCCCAATAAAAGAAGAACTTTGCCTTCTTTCCGCCCCATATTTTAAATTTTATTCCTCATAGGTAGCTAATACTGGGCGGATTAACAACGAATGGTCAACTTGCAACCCCCAGCTGAACTGAGTCAGTGCGGTGCTGGGTGTGGAGGGCCCACCTGATAACTGTGGCCATCAGCATGAAAGGAGACCTGGAGAGGAAGAAGTGTTGTTCTCCCGGAGGAGCTTGTCCAGTTTCTTTCCTGATATGAACTCGGCTGTTCTCATTGTTGGAGGTGCATTGTTTCTGAGGATGGCTGTGGTACTTCTGCGGGGAGCCCTGGTCCTTGCTTTGAGCATCGCTTCCTGGCTCCACAGACCCTTCATCTCGCTGGTGGAGACTTTCTAGCTTCCACCGCTGACCTTTGGGCCTTCCCAGTGCAGATCTGTGACACAGACTTGTGTGAGACATTGTCGTGGCCTCTAGGTCTTCAGCTGGACTCATGCAGGATATTACCATGGGAGCCAGGCCCTCAGCTGGATTCTTTGGGGTGTTTAATGTGTGGACAGATCTCCTGTACTTTTTGTGTTGGACTCTTTGGGTGACGATTATAAACTAACTCTGTTAATTATGTGTCCTGTGTTAAATTGTTTCCTTTGCAAACCCCGACTACAACGAATACCAATGCTCAATACTTTCTGATGTGTTCTCAAAAATGTATACACATGCATGCGTGCGCGCATGTGTGCATGCCTGTGTATTTATTCAAGTGAGAGGATTCTTCACTTGAATAGCTTGGGGAGTCTCTCCAGATCAGACGAACCCATCATTTTAATGGCTGCAAGGAGTCCAGTTCATGGATGAGCTCTAGGTCTTTGGCCAACCACTTACCGATAAAGCAGGACTATTGTGGGACATTTTCTTGGAAGAAAGCCTGGATTTCCGGACACATCTCAGGCAGGTGGGCTGGTTCTGGGCTGAGAGGGACTCAATCCTCAGACCCTTTCCGTCCTAACTGGCCAATCAGACCCACGTCTTTTTGTGATTGGCCAATGTAGTGAAATCGAGAAGTGAAGGGCTCATGTCCCTGACACAGTTGAAGCATTTGCTTTGCATAGCAGGTTCGTGCACTCGGAAGTCTTCCCCCAGACACCAGAGGAGGGCACAGCCCTTGGGCCGTGTGGCCTCTGCCGCCAGCCTGATTCAGCAGTGTGCACGGCTCTCCCGGGGCTGCCCCACTCCGGCGTGGCTGCTCCTCCTTGCGGCCTGTGCTCTGTGGCATCTTTATCACCGGGCTGGTGAGCGAAGGGCAGCCGACTTCTGCTCTTGTGGCTGCGTTCTCCTTTCTCATCAAGTAACAAGACCGTGGTGCGGTGATGCACTGTCGCTAAGGAAATACCAGCCAAACCCACTTCTGGAAAGTAAAAGGAAAGTAGTTCCCCTTTGAAAGTGGGTGAAAATAGTGAGTTTGGGGGCCAAAATGAAAAGTCCGAGTCAAAAGCAGAAATGAGTTTGACTCAGAGAGTCCGCAGCCTTGGGGCAGGGACTTGCAGCGGACTTCTCTCCCCGCGTCCTGGGAACTAACTGTGAAGTTTCCGGCAGGTCTGGCCCTGCATGTCCGCCGGTGGGGGAACCCCGGGCTCCTCTGTCGGCTGCTGCTACTGAAACGCCGAGACCCGAGAAGCAGCAGCCTCCTCGGGTCACACCCAACTCTGCCAGAAGGGGAGCCAGGAGCTGCCCCTCGGGAGGGAGTGCTCTGGCAGGCACCAGGACTCCTCCTCCTTCTATTTTCAGTCTCCCACTGTGCGCCGGGCTTTCCCAGGGGGTTGTCGATCCGGAGATCCCAGCAGAAGCACACGTGGGCTTTCCCTGGAGGAAAGAGCCCCACCTCCCATGAGGGATTCACACAGGGAAACCAGACCTCCCCGCTGAGTTTATAGCACAGCTTCGCAAACACTAGGGGAAAAGGTCCTTCATGAACGAGGGTTGGTAGACACAATATGCCAAATGATCACCTTGCCCAGCCCTTGGGATGGCAGAAGAGTTATGCTAGAAATAAATCAGGTTTTGATGAGTTAAAGAGATGAAAGAAATCATCATGTAAAAGGGGAAAAGCAATTAAGAAAAAAAAAAAAACTGAACAAAACTTATAGAAAATAAAATGTCAGCAAAACCGAAGACTTTCTTTTCTTTTCTTTTTTGAGACAAGGTCTTGTTATGTAGTCCAGGCTGCCCCTGAATTTGCAGTGATCCTCCTGCCTCAGCCTCCTGAGTTATAGGTGTCAGCCACCACACCCAGCCAAAACTACAGACTGAATGAAGTTGGGAAACAAAAGATTAGATACGATTGACAGGGAGTTGCCGTGGAAGGTAGGTTTTAGATTGTGACCAAACAGAATTCTGCAGGGGTTAGGAGAATAGAGAGAAGTGTGAATGAATGGCTGAGAGACACAGAGAAAAGGTGAGAAGCTCAAGGCCACATGCAAACATAACGGGGGTCCTAAAATGAAGAAAGAGAGAGATTGGGGAAAGACAAGGTGATAATGAAGATTTTCCAGAATTGGCAGAAAACTGGAAATCTTTAAATTGAAGATGAACAATGAATTCTGAGCACTAGAAATAAATTCACCCTAAACTGGGAGTGGTGGTGCACGCCCATAACCCCAGCACCTAGGAGGCTGAGGCAGGAGGATCGTTGTTGAGTTTGAGGCCAGCCTGGGTTACAAAGTGAGTTCAATGCCAGCCTGAACTGCATAGTGAGACCCTGGCTCAAAAAGACAAAACAAACAAACAACCAAACAAACAAAAACATGTAATGAAATTTCAGGATAAAAACCAAAGAGAAAATGTTGTACCTGGAGATTTCTAAGGACTTCATGAAGCTGACAACAAGATGTATCAAGAGCGGAAAATGGGACCACAGGATGATGCCAGAAGAAAGCTGACCAGAAATAATCACCCACCAAAAGGTGATCAGCCGATCTGTCACCCAGGTTTGGTCCGGAAGTGAGCACATATCCAAAGCCTGACCTGGTTTTTTCCCCTTCACCGCTTTCCTGGAAACTTCCTAAAAGAAGGACTGCATTAGAAGATGACCCCTAAACGGCGGCAAGAGACGCACACAGAGACGGTCAGCAAACAAGCCAGTAACTGATAATGAGTTTAAAAATATACTCACTTATGAAAACCAGTGATAATAGCAAAGAAATTTAAATATCAGACAAGGGCATGTATGACGGGATGACTCTGGGAGTTAGGATTTTGAAATGTTTTGCTGTTGTTTGGAAGAGAAGAGAGGTTGACTTACTGTAACTTTGATTCAAGAACACTGCACCAGAAAACCCTGACAATAATAATACTGAAAAATAAAAACCTTAAAAGGTAAAAAAAAAAATACATTCCAAGACACAGAAGAGAAAAAGAAGGGGTACAGAAAGCCATTCGATGCAATGGGAAGTTACCAGAAGAATCAAAGCAGAAGTTACCAGCACAGGAAAGAAAGAAACCTCTTTTTAAAAATTAATTTTTAATTAAAAAGATATCATCGGATACAGGAAAGATTTTAAAAGCCATAGCAAAAGTATGAACAATGGCTCAAAATTATTGCTTTCAAAATATTTGCTTTGAGAGTCCTGACAATTCAGAAAAACTGCAACTAAAACTCTGTATCAGAATAGCAGAAAAAATGCCTTCAGGACACCTCAGAAATCCTCAAGACTCAACCCATTTCAGGCTCCAGTGTGCAAAGCTGCAAAGCTTTCATTTGAGAAGTGAACCCCAAGGGCACCATGCTCAGGAAAGGCCACCTAGGGAATTATTTCCCCACGTTTCTGTTCACAGTGCTCAGACATCGAGGCAGACACACACACACACACACACACACACACACACACACACAGAGTGAACCTAGAGTTTTCGTTTGACCTAGCTATTTCCCTTCTTGGTATCTTTCCAATAGAATTAAAAGCATCATACCACAGTGATGTATGCACACCCATGTTTATAGTGGCGCAGTTTGTAATAGCCAAATATTGGAAACAGCCCCAATGCCCATCAACCAGTGAACAGATGAAGAAGGTGTGATATTTTTATACAGTGGAGTACTACTCAGCCATAAAGAAAGATAAACTCGAGTCATTTCTAGGTAAATGGATGCACCTTGAGACCATACTCTTAAGTGAAATAAATGAAGCACAGGTGTAAATATCACATCATTTCTCTGGTGTGAGAAAAAGTGTAAATAAGAACTAAAATGTACAGGTATTATCAAATAGGAAGAAAATATTCAACTGAGAAGGGGAACTAGGAAGGGGGAGGGGAAAAGGGATGGAAAAAATAAGAAAAAAAATGGAAACAAAGCATTTGTCAATAGGAAGGAGAAGAGGGGCTGGAGGGACAGTTGGGGAATGGGGAAGGAAAAGAATCAAGTTATATCATGCACACACACAAATTCTCTACAGTGAGTGTGATCGTTACGTACACCTAAAGTGTACCAATAAACTTAACTAATTAAAAAAATGTCCCTGAGGCGAAATCTCAGGTAATAGAAGGAATATAGGCTGTGTAGCCCTTTGTGGAAATTTTCAGCCCCAGTGAAACGGTATAGACCGTAAGAGAGAGTAGTAAGAACTCGGGAACAGACCCCAGAACGCCCCTCCAGCACAGGGAAGAGAGGCCAGGGAGAGGAGGCTCTAAGCCAGCTTCCTCACTTGTGGGCAGGTTGCATAGCCACGCCGAGCCCTGATTTCCTCGCCGTAACATGGGAACAACTGGTTTCCCCGAGGTGAATCGTCACGGATCGAAGATGTGGGGGGACAGAGCTTGCTGGGTGAGGGCTGACCCTCGGCCTCCCTGGCCCCCGCCCCCTGCTTGGAGGGAGAGGTTCTGCTGCTGGCCGCCTGTGGCCCCTGCCCCTGAGACGCGCGGAGCGACGGCCTCGGAACCCTTGCTGCGTGGCTCTGCTTTGTGTTATCGCTTCCTGCTCCTGTAGGTGCAGAACACCCCCGGGCAGAAGCGCAGACCCGTGAAGGACTGAGCATGAGCACCATCAAGCGACCCGTGAAGGACTGAGCGTGAGCACCATCAAGCAGGCGGGGCACGCTCCCCGCCGCCCCGCTTTGGTGGAAAGAGCAGCGGAGGATTCTGCGAGGCCGTGGTCTTTGCCGCAGTGTCGGGAAGATGGACCACCAGATAACAGAGGCCACTCTGTTCTGAGGCCCCGCCTGAGGGCTGGAGGACATCAGACGCCTCCAGGGGACCATCTGTGTTAGTCAGCCGTGAGTCACTGCAACAAAACACCCCGCATACGCGACTTGGAAGGAGGACGGTTCGCCTCGTGATTTCTGAAGTTTCAGCTCATGGCCGTTTGGTTCCCTGACGTCATGGCTGCGGGGAAGCAGAGAGAAAGGAGTGGCCAGGGTCCCGATTCCTCCTTCCAAGAGGGCCCCAACGTGCTAACTTCCTTCCACTGGGCCTGACCTCTGAAGGGTTCCGTCGTCTCTCAGCAACGTCCCAGGCCGGGGACCAAGGCTTTCACACGTGGGCTTTGGGGACATTAAGACCCAAACATCAGCTCATCCATGGCCGGAGTCGCCCAGGACGCTGCTGACGCAGAGACGTCTGACTTGTCATCCGAGGCCACGAAGCTGCTCCAGCTACGGGGTACCCCACACTGCTCCCCCTGAGCCTGGGGTGGGGGCGGTCCGCAAAGCAACGAGCTGGGGACCCAGAGGAGCAGGAAGCAGAGCTGGCGGGCCTAGTAGCCAGGCATTGATGGGTCTCTTGGGGCTTTGCTGCGGGCCATAAAAGTGACCTCTATGAGAATCTAGAGAGCCAAAGCGCTCAAGAGAAAGCAGGGCAACGCGTGGTCAACTGCTCATCCACGCCGTGAAGGGAGGGCTGGCACTTCTTCACCCAGGTCTGCGGGAGGCCGGACCCAGAGCTCTGCTGGGAGAGCGGCTGTCAGACAACCCTGCCGTGACTGTGTCTGCTCCACGCAGCTTCTGACACCTCCAAAGGCTGCTGCGTTTTCTGCTGTGAAATAAGACTGAGTCTCCTGGGCTTTCGAGTGAGAGGGGTTATTTCTCACCAACCGACAGTGCATTAGTTAGGGAGGACCCGAGGCGGGGTATCAAGCCCGGTTCCTGCGCTCAGGAGCCAGGCGATCCTGGGTGAATCTCTTAATTCTGTTACACCTGTAACACCTGGGAAAGAGCAGCTGATTACTTTCCACTCACTTACTTTCAGGAAAGACACAAATGAAGACAGGATTTGGGGAGTGGAGGACGCCCGAGAGCCCGGGGCCCCGCAGCTGGGCTGGGTGCTGAGTCATGCTGCGGAATTGCATCAGCCCCGAGCTCAGCGCCCGCACTAACAAACAGCTCAAGGACAGCGCACACTTCCACCACAGGCCGTGGGGGTGCGGATCACATAGATCTAAACTACGGCCCGCAAGGCCGGGATCTCCTGGAGTCTGGCTTATTTTAAGGACTTCCCAATGTCATTCTCAATGCGCATCATATATTCATTTGTTTCAAAAGCACCCTAATATGGAATGGACCTACTCCAAGATCAGAACACGCTTTGGAAGAGTGGTTTTAGCTCTAGAGCTTGCATGTCTCTCGTGTCTGATGGAGAATCATTTCAAAACAGAATTATGAGCTCTGTGGTCCCAGAAGGGAGAGACCTTGGTCACGAGGACATCAACGCTGGCATGGAATAGGAAGCAGGTGGCACGGCCACGTCTGGAATTTCTTGTACCACAGAGACTGCTTGCTTCCTCGCCTCCTCCTCTGCCCTGCCCACCTCCTTGCCCACTCTTTGTCCTGGGTTGGGAGATTGTTCCTTGCTACTTCCCAGCAGGAGACAGAGCAAGGCTAGCACTTTGAGCAGAGAGGACTGCGTGTGTTTTTTCACTGTTACGGATGTCATAAGCTAGATCTCTAATGTGGAGACCTGACGGAGTAAGAAAAGCACTTAGGGCAGGAACAGCGAATCTTTCAGAGCTTTCAATGACACCGCCTGTGGTGGCCCCCACCCGTAGGTTCTCCACTCTGATTTAGGGTCTTCCCACTCTGTAAGATGTTCCCCACCCAGAAGCCCCACCCCGGAAGCTGCCTTCCAGTGCAGGAGGAAATACGGAAGCCTGTTGGGGTCACCTCAGTGTCTTCAACAAGATGAACCTGTATTAGGGTCCTGAAAAGACTGCAGAGAGGAGGATACACAGAGTAACAGAGTGATCACAGCCCCTCCAGGAAGTCTCTGGAACTAACTAGAGAGTACGGGAAGTTAAGCCCAGGGAAGAGATTTGAACGCTGTGCTTCTATGGGTACCCATTTGCATAGGTGCCAAGCTTGCGAAAGGCACCTCGAGGTGCCCAGGAGAAGACAAAACAGCTGTTTTCAAATACCAGGGCTGCCAGGTGGAGGAGGGAAAGGCACTGGGAAGGAGGAGGGAGCATATTTAAGGAGCGTTTCCTACGCCAGCAACTTTACATATCCCGTGCGTGGGATTTCACAGAACGCTGTGACGTGATACCTCCTGAGGAAGCCGAGATGGAAAGAGGCTAAATCGATCGTTCAGATGACAGCACAGTCACGGGACGCAGTGGACGGTCAGCCCACGGAGATCGCCGTTCTCTCCGCACTGCGCGCCTGTCCAGCCGCGGGAAGGCGCGGCCACAGCTCTCGCGAGGGTGCCCGTCCCCCCGCGTCTTACACCACAAGCTGGCGGAATCCACGGAAACGCCCAAGTGCGGGAGTCAAGTTGTCACAGGGGGACCCCAGCAGGGGGAAGGTGTGGGGCAGGCGGGCTGCGGGATGAGACAGAAACCCAGGCTGGCGCCCCCCATTACTTTATCTCCCTGAGCCCTCATTTCCCCCCAGTCATTTACAGGTGATAATAAAGCAGCTAAGTACTTATCATTACTAATGATCATAATGTAATCACTGATTGGTAATAACAATGAGTACGTGAGGACCAAGCCTAATACGTGTAAGGCCCTAAACACACACCCCGTCCTTGCATTTTAACCTTCCCCGTGTGTAGGGGCTGCACTGTGCAGCTCTCTCCGACAGAGGCAAGGCGATCGGCCTGTCCGTCCCAACATCTAAAAGGCCAGGGGGAGCGAGTTCATCAGCTACAACTCCATCGTTGTTGGTTTTCTCAGTTTGCCGAGGGCTTTTCCTGGCCTTCTTTTCCCTCGATGTTGCCAGGGCAGCCCTCGTCTGCCACTTTCAGCCTGGTGTGAGGAGTCTGAGACGCTGCGGAGGGGAGAAAAGTGACTTCAGACTCCAGGGTGGGGCAGCAACAAGTCTCGTGAACTTGGAGGGCCGAGGCACCCTGCTTACCTCTGGCCATCTTTCCAGTGTTCCCTTTCCCCAAGCCTGAGGGACGTGCGAAGCTTCTGAGTGGAAAAACGAATGCAAAATGCACGTTTTCTAACAAGTCGGAAACAACTGATTTGGATAACCTTTGAGCAAAACCACGCGCAGATTGGGTGAAACAGGGTTGTGTACGTGTGGGCTCCTTGTTTGTGCTTTCCCACAGGCCTCAGTAAAACTAAAGATCATAATCACAATGGTAGATTTCATCGGGGCTGCTCTTAGAAAATACACGTGAAAATACACAGCATAAATAGAAATTACTTCATGTATCATTTACTTTGGCCAGAAGATACAGACTTTAATTTTTCAACATAGCGTATCAAGCTTTGTATTTTCAGAACCTCCCTTGAGCACTAGGAGAATAAGCTTTTCTCCTGCTCCCTCATTAGCAGGATCAACACGAAGACCTCTGTGATGGCAGTGGTGGGGATCCTCCTGCCATCCCAGCCAGGTGCCCCACTGGACCGATCACCTTTGGACAACTCCTCCCTGGAGACACAGTCAGATCCCGCAGGTCGAGGACTGAGTCCTAGACTGCCCTCCAACTTCAAGAACAGTTGCCAGCCGCAGGCTGTACGGACAGACCACCTACGATTCGGGGTTCCCACAGCCTCTTCTTGTGTTGGATTAATTTGTTTGTGTGGCTCACAGAACTCAGAGAAATACTTGCTTAGTTTTACAGGCTTATTAGTAAAAGATAATATGAAGGATAGCGGTAAAAGATGCACAGGTTAAGGCGTGTGTGTGTGTGTGTGTGTGTGTGTGTGTGTGTGTGTGTTGGGGGTGGGGGGCTCCATGCCTTGTACGATACACCGCCTTCCGGGACCCTGCGCAGATTCAGCTGGCTTTGGGTACAGAAGCGGACTCATTGCGCAGACAGGACCGAAGCCTGCACAGCTAGGCTCTAGCTGACGCCTAAAGCCGGGGACTGGGGGGAGGCTGCAGGTACGGCTCAGTGGTAGAGTTTGTTCACAGCACACACAGTGACCTGTGTTCCAACCCCAGCATCAAAGAACACACACACTGACCAGGTGGGGAAACCCAGCGAGGCCATCTGTTCCGAGTCTCCCAGCCCCTCTGGGTAGCAGTCCTCCCCGCAGCGGGTGGGGACGACACCTTCTGAGAAGGTTCTGAAGCCCTGAACACTTTGAGAGTTTGGGTAGTGGGCGTCAGAAGAAGACAGAATGTAAAGACCCACGGGTGCTTCTGGGTCTAGTTCACTGCTCCCTGGAAAATCACTCTCAGCGAGACGTGCTCTGGCAAGGCCGGCCACAGAATTCCTTGAAGGCTGAAGGGTGCAGAAAGATCCTGGAGGAAGAGAATTCCAGGTTCTACGGCCTGTCTCGGGGAGGGAATCTCAAGACGGGAACCGTGGCGAACACCAAGATCTGTGTCTCATCAGCCCAAACGGGAAGGGAAGCAGGCTGCTGGCGGCTCGAGTGGGGCAGCTCAGAGCAGCGTTTGCCGTCTCAGCTTCACAAGAATGGGGTGATGAAACAGATTCTTATTAAGAAATAGGAGGGTTTAGCTTTGCCAGTTGCGCAAGCTCACTTCCTCCTGCTTGCTTTCTGCAGAAGTGTAATTGAATTTGCTTCATTTCTCTGTATCTCGGGTCCCACAGGGCTGAGATAAGACTGTGGTGACAACTTACTGTCTACTTTGGGGCCAGGTTGTCAAATATCGTAACAGAAGAGGGTCTGTCTCGTCGAGAGCAATTTCCAGTAAGCAGCAAAAGGGAATCAGAGAAATCACCCCCTTTGATTTCCTCTTTTCTCTCCAACTCCCCATCCCCAAATTCTGAGAGTTTGGTCAGTGCAGCCCGAACCTTGCCAGGAGGTGAGGAGTGCTAGAGACGCCTAAAATTCTCCCCGATACTTGAGTGACAGGCTCAGGAGAGGCTGAGATTAGGAAATGTCCGATGCTCCTCTGGTAATTTTGGTTCCATTTTTTGAGTTCTGGTTCGTTTCTCAGTCTTGGCTTAGCTGACACATTCTAAGCTTATTCTTCTACCTTTTTATCTATTTACTCAAGCAAAGGATTTTTTAAAAGTTTTTTTTTAATTTTAAAAAGCAAGACAGAAAAAAGGATAGAAATAATACAGAATTTCACAAAATAATAGGTTGTTAACACTATTTAATATATTGTATGTTGTTATCTCAGAAGTAGTTGTTCAGGTTACAAGATTTAGGCATAAAAGCGATTAAACAGAGCCAGGCGTGGTAGCACATGCCTTTAATCCCAGCTCTCAGGAGGCTGAGGCAGGAGGATCTTTGTGAGTTTGAGATCATCCTGGGTTACAAAGTGAGTTCAAGGCCAGCCTGAACTGCATAGTGAGACCCTGTCTCAAAAAATGGGGCTGAGCCGGGCATGGTGGCGCACGCCTTTAATCCCAGCACTTGGGAGGCTGAGGTAGGAGGAGTGTTGTGAGTTCGAGGCCAGCTTGGGCTACAACACTAGCATAAGGCTGGCCTGAGCTACACAGTGCGACCCTGCCTCAAAAAACCAGGGCCGGGAGTTTGGCTCAGTGATTTAAGCCCCTGTCTGACAGGCTCGAGGTTGTGAGTTCAATCCCAGGTGCCAAAGGAAAAAAAAAAAAGGGGGCCGGGGATTTAGCTCAGTGGTGCAGGTACCTGCCTGGCAGGCCCAAGGTTGTGAGTTTGATCCCCGGTACCAAAAAGAAAAAGAAAAAGATCAAACAATGAAAGCACAAACTGTTCTTTTTGATGAACTAACAGAGATTAGTAGTATAGTTATTTATCATATATATAAATATATATATACATACACACACACATACGTATATACATGTATACCTATACACATACAATCTTTTCCTTTCTTCCTTTTCTCCTTTCCCCTATCGCAGTTGTCTTTTTTTGAGACAGGGTCCCACTATGCACTTCAGGTTGGCCTTGAGCTCACTTTGTAGTGCAGGCTAATCTCAAACTTGCAAGAATTCTCCTGCCTCAGCTTCCCGAGTGCTAGGATTACAGGTGTGCACCACCATGCCTGGCTAAAGCAAAGGATTTTTAATGTGCAAAATTTATGGGCAGTTGTCTAGAACCTTATGAAACATGAAATGACTCAGAGCTGGAGTGGGGAATCTTGGAGTGTTTATTTTTTTTTTTTAAGTTAACATCAATAGATGCCAGCTTTATATTCACAAAGGGTCCGACTCCAGCTGAAACTCTGGGATCTAGAGAAGGGTCGGGTGAGGCAGTGGGGGAAAGCTTTGCACCGACAGCAGCCAAGCAGCTTCCCAGGCCATGGCTCCTGGCGGAGCAGATCTCTGGGCGAACCCTAAAGACGTTCTCAGAATCTGCCCCTCACTCACATCCGCAAGTCCCTTGACTGTCTATCCAAGGATCTCCAGGGATCTGCTTGAGTTAACAGGGAAAAAAAGACTCAGAACCAAAGCCAGCGCAGCCCACATCCAGAATTCATGTGAGGCACAATTCCAACTGACCAAAAAGCCAAGTGGTCTGACCACAGTCTTTCTACCCCGCGGCGCTGCCCACCGCGGCCGTGTTTACTGACTGTCAATACTCTTTCCAGACGCCTGAGCTTACCCCGTGTTTGTGGGAAGCAAGCAGGGTATAAACCAACTACTCATTCAGAAAAATCTCCAGCATTAACTTTTCCATCACAAAACCGTCTGAGATTGTGAGGCAGTCAGTCCCTGAGGGGAAAGAAGCTCCTCACTCACTTCCATCTCTGCCTGTCCTAGACAGGAGCAGGAGGAAACCGGAAAACCCGACACCTCGGCCCCTGCACAGCCGGGCAGCGCGCTGCCTCCGGGAGACGAACCTGATAACCAAGTCAAAGACGCAAACGCGACCGGCGCTCTGCACCCCGCCTGGCAGTGGAGGGGGCGCAGCAGGGTCGGAACTCGGCAAAGCAGGAAATACTCACGATCATGATGAACGTGCCCAGGAACTCAGACACGGTCTCCCTGGCCAGGCCGCTCTTCAAGGCCAGCCTGCGCTTGAAGCCCTTGCCCGGCTGTCCCGCCTCGGCCTGCATTGTGGCGCTCCTGCCCCGGAGACGTTCCGCTGGCTCAGTCCTCACCCTCACGGGCACATGGACACGGGAACTCGTGGACAGCTCTGCGTGGGTTCCTGCAGATGTCCGGGGGCTCCGCCGACTGCCAAACGCTGCCCAGACAAAAGCGACACTCAGTCTTCTTCCAGTGAAGCTGTCATCTCCTCCTCGCTGCTACTTATTTGGATTAATGAGCTCTAGCCTGAAATCTTCAAAACGGTCCTTTGCATGCCCGATAGATTAATCATTACCTTAATTCTCCAGGTATTTTTTTCTTTGTTGGTTTTTTCTCTCTTCCAGGAGATGAGAAGAGAGATGTGTTGCTGGCGTTGCCAAACCACAGTGACAGCGGGCCCTGGTCCAGGAGAGATTTACATGTTACACAATTGCAGGCTTTGGATTTTTTTTTTTTACTATTCAGAAGTGGGTGGTTGGGTGTAATTTGGAATTGTCAAATCAGGTACGAGTACATATAGTATAAACAATCTTTACTAAAGGAGGGTTTCATCCAAATTAGGGAATACAAAAAAAAATGTTTGTTTGTTTTTTGTCTTTTTGAGATAGGATCTTATTGTGTAGCCCAGGCTGGCCTTGAACTTGCAGTGATTCTCCTGCCTCAGCCTCCCGAGTGCTGGGATTACTGGCGTGTGCCACCACACCCAGCTTCAGGTTTGATTTCTTATCAGATTAATCAATCCCTCTCTTTTTCTCCCCGTATCATTTCAGCGATTTCATGACACCAGCCCGAGGCTGGCGAGAAACACGGTGGGCATCCTGGAGGCGGAGACACCACTGCAAGCTCCCGACTTGACTCTGCGGGGTGGGACGGGGACACCTTCACTGCACCTGAAGCTGAACCTTGTCAGACGAGGGGGTACAGATGACCTGGGGCCCAAGCATCAGAAGGGCAAGCAAGTCCTTGAGATCCTCCCAGGGAACCGCAGCAAGTTACTCCCCTCCACTTACCATGGAGTAGTTAAGCAACAACACAGGGAGTAAACAACAGTATCTCGAGGCTCTGCCCTCAGGCAACCCCTGAGCCACAAGAGCAACCTGAGCCTCTCATCCCCCTTAAGAAGAAGGGGTGAAGTTGCCCTCGGAGCCCCAGGTCCCTCTGTTTAAATCTATGAACTAACACCCCCCAGGTAGCAAGCTGCGTGTGCTGCTAGTCTCATCCCGCGTTTTCAAGCCTTGCACCCCAACACTGGTTTGCCTGGAGAAAGAGGCCCCAGCAGTAGTTCCCGCAGCCCAGGGTGCCCGGCAGAGCGCACCCCCACCACGGCTCCCCGCCCCCGGGGCTGGCCCTGCAGCCGCCCTCCCAGTCCGGGCTGGGGGCCCCGTCAATTCCGGCTGTGCAGGCAGGCAGCAGGCGGGACAGCAGGACGGGAGAACACAGCAGGGAGAGCCCAGGGGCAGAAAGCACCCATCCGTACCCCCATCCGCACCCCACACTTGTAATTTAGACCTCAAAGTGTGAGCTTTGCGGAACTGGGGTAAAGCTCGGCGCCCGGCTCTCACCCCTGCTAGAGCATCAGAGTCCCCATTGTCTCCGAGTCCCCGAGACCGAGTCCCGCTGGACGGACCAGAGAAACAGGACCTTGTCACTGCG
Source organism: Dasyprocta punctata (assembly GCA_004363535.1). Classification (NCBI taxonomy): domain Eukaryota; kingdom Metazoa; phylum Chordata; class Mammalia; order Rodentia; family Dasyproctidae; genus Dasyprocta; species Dasyprocta punctata. The sequence goes on along the minus strand of RJWM01031848.1, from coordinate 5,989 downwards.
GCGGCAGCGAGGAGCACCCAAGGGTGTTCTCTGCTTGCGTCGCTCACTCATCTGACAAATATTTATGGCACAATCACTGGGTGCCAAGCACTCTACTGAGGAAAAGCACACGGGAATCTGGCCCGGAGCAAAGGAGGGAGCCGGCCCGAGAAGGTCACCACACAGGCCCACTCGGGGCCACAGCCTGAGCCCGCGCTCCCCTGGCCTCGTCGCCACCCGCAAACACACCGCAGGTGCTCACCGGCCGGCCAACGTCTGCTGGTGCCGCTGCAGGAATCGGGTCTGAGCTGAGGTCAGAAAGACGCGAGGGGCAAATCCCCTGAAAGGGGAAGTGTGGGAACCCGGGCGCTAAAACTTCGAGGGGTGGGGTGGGGACAGCAGGGCACCTATAGGAGAACGAGGGCTGCGCCCATGCCAGGGAGGGTGCAGGGCCCCAGGGTGCAGTGAGCCCAGAGCTGTGGGCGGCGGTCAGACCACACCGAGCCCTGTAAATCACGAGTGGGGCTAGAGGCGTAAGGAGCCCTTAAGAGAGAGGTGGAGAGGAGGCACGAGGATCTGAGGACCAGGTCGCGGGGCGGGGGTCCCCACTGCACAGAGAGCTGACCCCAAACTCGGCACAGACAGGACTCTCGGGCAGAAGGTTTGCAAAAAGCAGGGAGGGAGCCTCGCAGTCAGGTAGAGGAGGGCGGGGTCTATTATTCCCTCCACCGTCTTCGTCTTCGGGGGACAGCCCTTCCGTCCCCTCCACCTCCCTGAGCAAGTCCTCCTAAGCCTAACTTCCCCGATCCCCTCCACCCCCGGCAGCCATCCGCCACCTCCTACGCGGCTGCCCATACTGCACCTTCCAGAAACCTTACTGGGAGCTGGGGCAGCTTCCTGACTTCAGGGACCCGAGCTCGGGTAGGAGAACTAACCAGGTAGAAAGGAGACAAGGAACTTGGGATTTTGAAAACTGTACTTTCAAGAAAAACCGCAGCTTCAGGACACAGCCTCGCTTATTGACTTTGTTCTCTGTCCCCACACAGTAAACCTGGGTGACCCTTTCCCTGTGAATGATCCTCTATTGCCCAGCACAGACCCAGCTTCGGGGGTTTCCCATAGGCAGGGACCACACTCGGCGAGGGCCTCCTCTCCACCACTAAGGCGGAGGTCAAGAGAGCCGATGGCCGAGCTCCACGGCTTCCTGCCTCCCAGGGCACACGGAGGCGGCCGGCTCCCGCCGTGCGGCGCCTCCTTCCCGCAGCACCTGCGCTGTGCTCCTGAGCTGCCCGCACCTGCCTCCTCTGAATCCTCCCCAGGCCTCCATTACGGAGGGAATCCTGAGAATTCCTTTTTCATGGTGGGACTCTGTGGAGCTGCATATTTACTTTAAAGGCCTGGGTTAAATTCCTTATTTCATCCTTGGGGACCCTCAGATCCAGCCCAGTGATATATCCACCTAGAAAAACCTTTCCCTAGGTATTTACCATGCCTAAAAAGATTGGGGACTTGGCTGGGTGTGTGGTGGTGCATGCTTATAATCCCAGCACTTGGGAGGCTGAGGCAGGAGGATCACTATGAGTCTGAGGCCAGCTCGAACTACATAGTGAGACCCTGTCTCAAAAAAGAAAAAGAAAAAAGAAACAAAGAAAGAAAGAGAAAAAAACATTGGGGACTCAAAGACAGATAGATCCCTCTGTTGAAGAAGTCATAGTCTAAGTGACCGAGACCCCCAAATGAATGCCCCATTCGGTAAATATGATTTTATGCACGGTACTGAACCGAAGTCCTGCCCTTACCCTGCAGACGGTGGAGAGGTTGGGCCACACCTGCCAACCCAACAGCCCCACAGCTGTGCTCTAGAGAACAGGCCAGGCTCAGGGGACTGCATACGCGCTGCAGAGCTCGGTCTCCCCGCATCATTTCCTGGCCCCACCCGCCCCTGGGACCCCCGGGACCCCCGGGACCCCCAGCCTGGATGTGCTCGGCCTTTGGTTTCTCTCCAGTCCCACAAGCTGTCGATTGACTGTTGCTTTCACGGGTCTCCAAGAGCCAGCCTCAGTGTTTAGAGGTTCCAGATTAGATCACACTGGCATCGCCCGCCTCGGAAACTCCAATCCCGTAGATGTGCGGCTCGGTCCTGGACCTCAGGGGTGCCTTGGTAATTCAGACCCCATGGGCCCCCTTTCTGTGCCCCTGGACCAGTTAATGTGCCAGGCAGCCAGACCGGGATTTGCCGCAGGGCTTTGTGTGTCCCTGCCCAAGTCCTTGTCCCTGTTTCATTTTCATCGCGCCCCTTTGCTCCCCTCCTTTCTGGGGCGCTGCCGAGGGCCTGGGTGACCCCACAGCAGGGCCTCACTGTCTCCTTCCCAGCAGGCTTCTGTCTCAGTCCCCAAAACAAGCCGGGGTCTCTCAAACTGAAGAACATTCCCTTCAGGTCGATTCACTTCCAACAAGCATTTCATCTGACCGCTCCACTTTCTTTCTTGGGGAAGAAATCATCTTCTTCCCCTGAGTGTAAAATCATGTTGAATTGAAAACACTGATTCAGAAATATTTAAAGTAAAATGTTAAACTCTGTCATAATCCTGGGCCCTCAGAAACGCTACTATTAGCAGACTGGAATATATCCCTGCAGAAGTTTTTAATCAGTCTATATAATATTTTTTTCTTCCTCCTATAAGTGGGATTACTTGTATTTGTTAGACTGTTAGCCAATAACAAATGAGTTGCAGATTTCTTTCTTTCTTTCTTTCTTTCTTTCTTTCGTTTTGGTTTTTTGAGGCAGGATCTCACTATGGAGTTAAGGTAGACCTCGAATTTGTAGTGATTGTCTTGGTTCAGCCTCTCAAGTGCCACCACCATGCCTGACCCTTTTTTGTTTCGTTATTTTTTGAGGCAGGGTTTTGCTATGTAGTTCAGACTGGCCTTGAACTCACTATGTAGCCCAGGCTAGCCTTGAACTCCTGGTGATCTTTCTGCCTCAGCCTCCGGAGTGCTGGGATTATAGGAGTGCCCCACCACACCCATCTGAGATTTCCATATTTACATATCTCATGAAACTGTTTAAATAGCCTAAGAATTATCTGCCCCTTAAAAGTTGACGAAGCTGAGTGTGGTGGCACACACCTATAATCCCAGCACTTGGGAGGCTGAAACAGGAGGATCACCATGAGTTCAAGGAAGCCTGGGCCCGAATTGCATAGTGAGATCCTGTCCAAAAAACAAAACAAACAAACAGAAGTGAAAGGGCTTCAACCTTTTTGGTTAATAGAATTTTAATTTCTTTTCTGTCTTTTTGATTTTTTTTTTTTGGTATCGAGAATCAAACTCAGAACCTCAGGCTTGCCAGGTAGGCGCTGTGCCACTGAGCTATACCCTCTGCCCAGTTAATAGATTTTTTAAGAATACTGTAATATTTACCATAATTAGAGGTGTGTATAGAGCTTGAATGAATTTTAATTATTTATTCTTTCCTACACACTGTTCTGTTAAAGCTAGGATTGCTACTATATATGTAATATATAATTTAAAGTACACTTTTTGATCTCAAATATCTTCATAGTTTCCTCTCTTGGTGGCTCTGGTCTTGGTTGCTGGAAGTATGTCATGTTTATTATCATTTTAAGAGTCACAGATTGATTTTATTTCCAAATACAGTTTTGTTTTACTTAAAATCAGCTAGTTTTTATTTTACTTCTGGTTTACTTCTCCGTTTTTGTTCTTCTTTACCTTTTTGTTTAAGTAAATATAAATGTTTAAATTCTTTCTTGTAGAAGCGAGGAAAGGAACTGCTTCGGCCTGTCTGGGGTTCTCTGCGCCCCGGTGTGCGCGGGGAGTGGGTGCCCCTGCTCTGGCAGACTCGGCAGCGTCGCGGGAAGCTGCGGCGTTTGCGGAGAACCCGCGCGCGCCCACGCGCCTCCTCCTCCTCCCGAGACCCCGCAGTGGGGAAGCAGCCGCTGTGCTCCGTATGCTTTCGGGGAATCGGATCTGAGTATTCAGGGCAACTGCGATTATGCTAACGTTTCTGAGCCGTGATTGAACCTGTGGGCTTAGACCCTGTGGATACGGAGGGGTGACTATTGTTTCATTGTTTCTGAACCTCGAGTCATTTTTTCCTGGACTGTGACACTGATGTACATCCTCGGTTTATTTTGCTTGGGGAGGGTCTCTCTAAGTTGCCCAGGCTTAACTCAAACTTGTGATCCTCCTGCTGCAGCCTCCTAGAGTGCTGGATTACAAGTGTGCACCACCACGCCTGGCTGAGAAAGTCTGGTATTTCTGCTCCGATTTCCCATAGGCCAAATAGGTTTGTTGATGGTGGTGGTGGTTTTAATTTATTTATTTATTTATTTATTTAGAGACAGGATCTGGCTGTGTAGTTCAATCTGGCCTTGGATTCACTATGTAGCCCAGGCTGGCCTTGAACTCGCAGTGATCCTCCTGCTTCAGCCTCCCAAGTACTGGGCCAAATAGTTATTTGTCAGTGTGATTTATTTAAGCATAGTTTTTAGGAAAGTCTTATTGGCTATCTCAGGCTTTATTGCATAATATTTAGTGAATGTGTTACTGTTGAAAACGTCATTGTGGATTACTACAGGATCAAGATGTTTAAAGTTCTACAGAATTAAGTGCTGTCTTTTGTGCTGCACTGAGTTATATGCTCATACGACCCAGACGAATGCTTATTTAAACCTGTGCTACTTTATTGTAGTTAGTGTGTTAATTTCTGATGTTGCATCAGGGACCTGGCTTTCAACAACACGAATTTGTGCCAGATGCCGTGGACAGAGAATGGCCCTCCGCTCGGGGCCTCGCAGGGCTGAAATGGGAGCGCTGGGCCGCTGTGTGTCCCCGGGGCGCGAGTGGAGGGAGTCCCAGCCGTGCCGCACGCCTGCCCTTGTGGTCGGAGAAAGGAAGCTTCCCCTGTGCTGCGGGCTCTTGGCTGGGGTCTGTGCTCCGTGCTAAAAGCTGCCCTGAGTCCTCACGACCTGGCCCTGCTGCGCCCGTCAGTCCCTGACTGGGGGAGGGACCGGTCTGTTTTAAGGGCTCACCTGACCAGGTCACCCTACCCACGATTATTGTAATCCCAAATAATGAGTACGGTAATCCAAGTATTATAATCCTTTTTTTCGTCTTTCTCACAATCTAAGAAATTATATTTATAATTCCACTGAGACGTTATTGGAATCCCGGCAAGTTGATTCCAATCTACCACCTCCAATGCAACCCACGGCGAGAGTAAAGATTCCAAGACATACTTAAGGTTAAGGGCAGCCAAGGGGTCCTGAGTCCAATCCTCGTGAGGACATGTGGACAAAGGCCTTGATCCTAGGCCTCTCCCAGAATTTATTAACTAGTGAAGCAAGGGGGTGGCTTGAGGATGAGTGACAGTGAGGATGGCGGGAACTGCGTGAGTAACTTGAGCTGGCTAGGCAGGTAGGGAGAAAGGTATCTCTGCAAAATGCAGATAAAGATATGCAGGGGGATCAGTTTGCACAACCCAATCAAGATAGCAAGTGGATTGTTTTAGGAGGCTGCTGCTTCAGTTTCTGATATGCAAACTTTATGCCCTGGGAACTCACAGCCTCTTTCTCGAGGCTCATCCCCAGTCGACATTCCCGGAGTTCACTGGCTCTGCCTTCCCGCTGTGCTCTATACATTTTACAAAGGTCACTTTGGGAGGAAACAGGACACTGTCTGATGGCTTTAAAGACTACATACCAGTACCTGCTTCTGATACATAAACTCTTGTGCCCTGGGGACTCATAGCCTCTTCCTTGAAGCTCGTACCCAGTTGACATTCCTGGAGCTCACTGGCTCTGCCATCCCGCTGTGCCTATATATTTTACAGAGATCACTAAGGGAGGCAACAGGACACTGTCGGATGGCTTTAGAGATTACATACCAGTACCTCAGCTAGCCTTATTTGCAATGCTTAGAGTCAATTGAAGAGAGAAGGAAATACCATAGTCAGCTCTGTATACATCACCATAAGGAAATAAGTTTC
>RJWM01031847.1:0-21744 GCA_004363535.1 Dasyprocta punctata | reverse complement strand
TTCTAACCTGGTCTGTGTGGAAGGTGGTAGTGCAGACTCAGGCCGGAAGCACATCATGATTGTGGGGTAAAACCAATTTTGTCTATGCTGTCCCAAGTGCCTTGGGCATCAGCACCCGCCCTTGCCCTTGTAAGGGGGTCAGGCTGCTGGTTCAGACAACTTCAGGAGTAAATCAGGGTGGCACAGAAAGCTTGTGCTTGTGAGGAGCCACGAAGAAACAGGTGGGGACCATGTCATCTTCCCAGCTCTCTTTCCCACATCCAGGGCCAGGGAATGACAATGTCAGAGGTGTCCACTACTAATCCTGCTTTTCCCTGAGGGACAAAGGGAAAAGATCTGACCTGAGAAGGGGCGTTCTGTGACGTGTCTGACACTCATTTCCAGGTGTCCAGGGACCTCAGCCCTTAGCTTATTCTGCCTATCTTTCTGAAATCATTCGGGTTAAGGACTGGGTTCTGGCCTTCCCCCAGTCCTGCTGATGGGATGAAATGGCTAACAGTTACAGACACACACACACACAGGCCAAAATAATAAGATTCTGAGAAATACATCTAGGAGAAGCACCAAAACAATACTTATAGATTCAACTATAAAATGAAATATTAGAATGGACCAAGAATTATTAAAACATGAAAAGTGATGAACAGCCTGAAATGTACTGATATTAAATAACAACAAGAAGATTATTAAAGGAATAAGCATAAATTAGGGATGAAAATTAAAACATTAGGAATACAATATGTGACTCAAATGTCACAACAGATACAGTTGGGGAAAGAGTCTGAACAAACATCTCAGAAAGAAGTTAAGGACACAGAATAATATGAAACAACTTTCAGAACAAAGCAGAAGACACGTGAATAGTATACATAAAAGAACGTGAGTCAGACTGACAGAAGATTTTTCAATAGCACTGTGTGCAAGATGATAATGGAAGGGCCGGGGCTATAGCTCAGTGGCATAAGCAACTGTGTGGCAGGTGTGAGGCTGTGAGTTCGATCCCCGGTACCAAAAAAAAAAAAAAAGATCATAATGGAGTAGTGTTTTCAAGACGGAAGGGAAATAAACCTAGGATTTCCAACAAAACTGTCATTCACATACAGGCAAGGTACACGGCATACAAAGTCTCAAGAGTTGCCTCGTGAACTTCTTGAAAACAATTTACTTTACATAAACACAGAAAACTTTAGGTTATGGTACAAAAGAGCTACAGAGAAAGATGATCAAAATATCTTCACATATTTACTGTTTTTTTTTTTTTTTTTTTTTGTGGCACCGGGGATTGAACTCACAACCTTGAGCCTGTCAGACAGGCGCTTAAGTCACAGAGCCAAACTCCCAGCCCTTACTGTTATATTTTTAAAAGCTAAGGTCAAAGAAAAAACAAATGAGTAACATTGCAGTCTGAGTAATAGTAACACGATGTTGGTAGAGGGGAATAAATTATTTTCTTCCTGGAGAAGTGATCTAGATATTATATATTTAATTAATCTTTCAAATTAAAACTGAAATAATAAAATACAATGTCAGAAACATCTTAGTAAAATAATCATAATAATGTATAGCCAACAAAATCCAGATATATGCTATTCTAAGGGCCATACCTAAAATACACACACACAGAAAGGTTGTAAAATAATGAAAAAAGAAAACACTAATCTACTACTAGTAATTGACTTAAAAAGACTTAAAGAAACTTATTTTTGAGTGTCCAGATTATACCTTGAAATAGTCAAACTGGTGGCCATGGGGAGACTGAAACTAAGTAAGACTGGGAGAAAGAGCCTGAGTCTTAGATGGCTCTCCGGACCCCATCTCCAGTCCTTTATGAAGCACCCTAGTTGTTCTTTCCATTTCCTAGAACAGCTGGATAGTCTCATAATTTTTCTTCTTTCCTTAAGCAGGTTAAAGTAGGCACCCATGACTTGCAACTGTTTTATGACAAGAGTGTCCACTGTGGGTGCTTAGAAACACTACTAAATTAAGCCAGTTGTGGTGACGAACGCCTTTAATCCCAGCACTCAGGAGGCTGAGACAGGAGGATCGTTGTGAGTTTGAGACCAGCCTGGGCTACAAAGTAAATTCAAGGCCAGCCTGAACTGCATATTGAGACCCTGTCTCAAAACAATAGGGCCAGGGATTTAGCTCAGTGGCTTAAGCGCCTGCCTGGAGGCGCGAGGTTGTGAGTTCGATCCCCAGTACCAAAAAAAAAAAAGAAAAGGAAAGGAAAAAAAAGAAACACTACTGAATTAAAGAAAGGCATAAATGCAGTAAGTGGTCGACTCACCATCATCAGGTTTCTTCACAAATTTGACTCCCAGTTCTTCAAATCTTTTACAAGCACCATATACATCAGGAACAGCAATTCCAATGTGACCTTAGGTGACACCAGCCCCCACCACAAAAGGAGAAAAGAAGAAATAATTACAAGATGTTCAAGTGCCACAAGTGGTTTCCGACACATAATGCAAAACATAAGGCATCTGAAAATAGATTGATTTAAGCAGATTTAAATATATACTACACGAAACAACAAGTATCAGTATAATAGAAAAATTTTTGTTCTGAATCATAAGTTGTTTAAAATAAATCAAGAATAGCTCATCTATAGTTCACTCTGTTAAGAATAATCTACACCAGCTGGGCCTGGTGGTGCATGCCTGTAATTCTCAGCACTCTAAGGAGGCTAAAGAGGAGGATCAAAAGTCCTAACCCAGCCTGGGCAACTCAGGAAGACTTTGTCTCAAAAAAAAAAAAAAAAAAAAAAAAAAAAAAAAAAAAAAAAAAAAAAAAAAAAAAAAAAAAAAAAAAAAAAAAAAAAAAAAAAAAAAAAAAAAAAAAAAAAAAAAAAAAAAAAAAAAAGGAAGGGCTAAGGATGTAGTCATTAAAAAGTCTCTGGGTTCAATCTCCAATGCAAAAATCAAACCAAAAAAACAAACAAACAAACAAAACAAAACAAAACACCACACCAAAACAAAACAAATCTATACCAATAAAAGAGTGATCATTTGCTCATACAGAATAGACAGTTTTTGGCATTGACTATATAGCAACCTACAGAAGCCTATAATTCTGTCATCCTGATTTGAGAGATTTTAGAACAAGGCTGAAGTATACACTAGCAGAAACAGGGATTACTATTAACCACAGCTAGGTTTTTATTAATTAAAAAAATTACTGGAAATAAAATACTGAGACTTCAAAGTAAAATCATTGTGAGAACAAGTATGTTTAGACTAAGATTCTGAAATTGTACAATCCTAAATAGGATTTGTAGAAAATAAACCATATTTCTACTGAATTGATTATACTTGATATTTACGCCATGAATGCTTTAGATGTACACCCATGCAAAAGCACGTAAGTCCATATATATATATATTACATACAAACAGATGAACATACCAAATCCCCGAGGGTCTGAATTACCATTGTGGTAACTCTGGTTGTCATCATCTTCAGTGCCCCAGTTGCTACAAAAAAAGGGAAAACATAACTTACAGTTCTGTCCTACACAACAGACATCCTGAAAAGAAACCTGTCTTTGAAATCTGTGCACACACTACTTCATATACTTAGCTTGACCCCTGCTACTACAAATATTAAAAAATTTTCAACTGTAGAAAGGGCAAGCAGGAAATGTATGACTTTCACTAGAGAGACAGTAAAAAGGGGTACCTGGATAAGAGCAATAATCTTAACAGCAACTACCATTTACTGTGTTAAGTACTTCATATTTCATTAAACCCTCGAAAGAGCTCCACAAGCTAGTTTTTGGGGGTTTTGTTGTTTTCTCTTTTTGAGACAGGATCTCGCCATGCAGTTCAGGCTGGCCTTGAGTTCACTTTGTAACCCAGGCTGTTCTCAAACTTGTAACATTCCTCCTGCCTCAGCCTCCTGAGTGCTGGGATTACAGGCATGTGCCACCACACCCAGCTCCATAGGCTAGCTTTGAATGCTTCATTTTATAGATGAGACGGCCACCGAGAGAATTTTTTTAATACAATTTGTTCAGGGTCATAGTCTGAGTGTCAGAGCTAAGACCCATGTCTAGGTCTGTCTGACTCTGAAGTTTTGTTTTGAATCAAGCATACCCACTAAATCACACACCTGGAAACAAATGCTTTTTTAGAAGTTTTTAAACAGTGTGGAAAAACAATGTTAAGAAATGAAAAAGCAATCCCGCCATGGTGACACATGGCTGTAATGACACTCTGAAGGGCTGAGGCAGAAGAATCACAAGTTTGAGCCTAGCATGGGCAACTTAGCAAACTCCTGTCTCAAAACAAAATTATAAAATCCAGGGTTGGGGATACAGCTCAGTGTTAAAGTTCTAGGTTCAATCCCCAGTGTTACGAAAAATAGATAAAAATAAAAAATAACTTTAAAAAAAAAAGGCAATGCTTATTTCTACATTTTCTTAATGCTGAGATTATAAAAATGCCTTAAAACTTGGGCTGGGGCTATAGCTCAGTGGCACAGTGCCTGCCTGGCAAGCGTGAGGTTGTGAGTTCGATTCCCGGTACCAAAAAAAAAGCCTTAAAATGGTTTGATGACTTAATTAAATTGCCAAGAAAAAATAAAAAACCAAAACAAAACAAAACAAAAAAATCTTAACCCATAATTTATAAAAGGTTGTACTCACTGTGTCAGCTCAAGTGTCGCCTTTCTGGAGAGTGCCCATGCTATTTTTTCACTTTTATTTTTGGGGATGTCATTTTTATCTTCATAAGCCAAGAAATAGAGTGAAAATTTCATAGTAGGAAAATCTAATTTTTGGATTAGCCTGAAATTTAAAAAATGACAAGTCTATATCATCAATAGGAAAAGCCAATTCATAATAAAAAATCATCATAATAATATTTAAGTACTACAAATAAAAGCTATATATAGTAAAACTACTTTAACAGGAAAAACAAGAGAAACATCAGTGAACGTGATCTCATTTTAAAATGTCTATTCATCTGCAGATATCAGCAGATATCATCAGTTCTTCAAATGTAATGACATTTAGCCAGAAACATACTTTTTTATAACAGAAAAAGGATTTCCAACAGAGAATTTTAGTTTTAGAGAACAATATTCATTACCCTGTTCTTTCAGATATATTCCACTCAGTTAAATATCATATATGCGGGGCCAGGGATATAGCTCAGTAGCATGGCGCCTGCCTGGCAAGCACAAAGCCGTGAGTTCGATTCCCAGTACCAAAACCAAAAACAATACAAAAACAAACAAAAAATTAATTCTCAGAACTTTAATATGGAAATCTTACAAGCACCCTGTTACTGCTGCAAATAATAAGCATTTACAACTGTTATACCACAAATTAGCTATAGTGCAATTTTTATACTATTTTAATGTTTTCCTTAAGGAACTGTAATGTGATGACACCTGGTCTGCTAAATCAATGCCTTTCTTTGTATTCTTATAATCAAAGACCCCCTGAGAAGCGAGGGGTACAAGCCACCAGATGGGACAGTTGTGCACGTACCTCTGGTGGTTCAAGCCAGTGGAAATGATGGAAATCAAATCAGAGTCTCCGGGCAGGGAGACATACAAATTACGCACCCCTGCTGCTGACCACGCTAAGACTAGAAAAGGTCACGAGCTGTAGGAAGGTCTTATGAGAGCAAAGTCGACAACGGGACTGGGAAGACAGAAGGAGGTGAGCAAGTGAAACGGCACCAAGTGAGGTTTGTCACCTACAGTCGGTGACAATGGAGGGGCTGGTTAGGGAGCCGAGGGCAGAGACATTTGAGAAGACTTAAGCTTGTTTGTAGGCTGAAAGAAAGTCAACAGGAAAGGAGAGATCTGATATGAAAAAGTGAATGAACCACTAATTCTGAGGTTTGAAGAAAGACAACCGAAGATAAAGCTTCAAAAGTTTCAAGAGTTGAGACTTTGTAGAATAAGAATGCATAAAATACCACTAAATGCCCAAAGATGACCTTGTTAATAATCAACAAGAGAAAATAATTGGTTGAGGTTTAACGAAAGAATGTTTCTAGAGCTCTGCTCCAAATCTTTTATTTAATTATCACGGCTTACAAGAAGACTTGGCCACTGACATCACAAATCCGATTCACTCCAACATGTTTATAACAAAGTACCAAACACCTCACACAGCCCAGTCATGAAAAATTATGATTTTTTTTTTTGGCGGCACCGGAGATCGAACTCACAACCTCGTACCTGCCAGACAGGCGCTTAAGCCACTGAGCAAAACTCCAGGCCCTAGTTTTTAGTGGCAGGGTCGCACTATGTAGCTCAGGTCGGCCTTGCACTCACATTGTAGCCCAAGCTGGCCTCGAACTCACAATGCTCCTCCAACCTCAGCCCCCAAGTGCTGGCATTAAAGGCGTGTGCCACCACACCCGGCTATGAACAATTATCTCTGCGCCCTACTAAAGCAGGCTGGATACACCTCACGGAGCAGTCAGGGGAATTAAAGCAAATGAACCTGCTGCAACTTGCTTTTCTCAAAGGAGATTTTCCAGGCTGTTGGCAAACTACAAGGTATTTTAGGGTTCCTGCAAAACGAGGTGAGCACTGCAGTCAATCGGACCTGGATTCAAATCCCAGTTCTGCCAACTGCCAACTATAGGCTTTGGGACCAATCACGTCATGTCTTTAAGCTTTGGTTTCTTTGCCTGTAAAATGGGGCTATCAACTACCTCAGAGGCCTACTGCGGAGAGTCAATGCAAGCACAGGAGAAGTACTTGGCAAAGAGTTTCATCCTGCCCTTTAAATATACCACAAATACTGTATACACAAAATTACTTTTTCTTCAAAGAATCACAAGCAGTTATTTGGGGGCTGGAATGGGGAACAAAACCATCACTTCGCCTTTTGTGTTTCTGTGAATTGGTCAAATTTTCTAAATACACATATAAATATCAGTTAAATTGTTCTCTCAATGTCAATCTAGATAACACATGAGACACAACTTATTGTACATAAACACATGTATTATTAAAAGCAAACCAAAAACTCACGTTATTTAGGGAAATGAACCAAGAAAATAAAATTATCAATTATATTTCAATAAAGATGGAGGGGAGGAAGAAACAAATGCATTTTGAAGATAATAAGATCAATGGTTGTTTAGCAAAGGATGACGCAACCTATAAAAAAAAAATGAAACGGAGGGCCAATTTTAAGTAAATCCATTCCCTTTCTGAGTAATTTGTTCTTGTATTTCCATTTTCTGAAATAAACAAGAGGCTAAGCCAGCTGGGTGGTTGCACATTCCTGTGTCCCCAATACTCTGGGAGGCTGAGGCAGGGCAATTTAAGAATTTTAAAGAGACCCTGTCTCAAATAAAAAGTATTAAAAATGGCTGGGAAGGCAGCTCAGGAAGGTCCTGGGTTCAATCCCCTGTAATGAAGAAATCAAACAACCCACCCGCCCAAGAGGCTTAAATTGGTCAGAATATGAGAAAGGGTCTGAACATATTAAAGATTTAGCTGGCACCTCTCAGGGAGAAGGAAATTTGAAGAAAATGTATTTGAGCCTGGCCAAAATAAAGGAACTTACTCTTAGCCCTGTCTGGTCATGACTTCTTGCAGATTCCTGGTCAAAACGAACTTCTGTCACTTTTGAAAGAAACTTTAAGTGGGTCTGGAAACAGTCCCTCTATTTGCAATACTATTGATTTAAATATTAGGTGCTAATATATATTTTACTTACGTCATTCCAAGAACTCTAGTATAAAAATCCAATGACTTCTTAGGATCCTTAATTCTTAGCATAGTCTGCTGCAATAAAAAATCCTAAAGACAAACGGTATATGTATTAAATACCTTCAACTTTTGCCACTTCTCAGCAACATTAAATATTCTTTTTTTAAACAATAAATATTCTTAACAATACACAAACAGTTCACCATTATAACACAATGTTAAGGGGAAAAACCAAAACCCTGTACTTACAATCTATCATAAAAAGCCGGCATGTCTATCACCTACGACCTGCAGCTCTCCACTAGTATTTTCTGGTTGCAGGCCCCTGTGTGGGTCAGCTCAAAAACTGCCAAGCATGATGGTGCACACTTGTAACCCCAGCACTGGGAAGCTGAGGCAGGAGGATGGCTGCAAGATTGAGACCAGCCTAGGCTGCATAGTGAGTTCAAGGCCAGCCCAAAATACATACTGAAAACCTATCTCAAAAAAAAAAAAAAAAGATCCACAGAAGAAAGCCAGGAATGACCCTCAACCAATGGTGGATAAAAAAGTCAGGCTTCCTTGCTCCTTAGTGGGACAGTCCTGAATCACCGTCTACATAGGTCCTCAGAGACTCCTGATCAAGACCAAACTCCGGACGCCCACAATGACAACAGTAAGGCCTGAATACTTAACCACTCCTTCTGCAGCTGCATAGCTACCCTTCCCCTGTAACTCGCATCATATGAACACTTCATTCGTTCTGTATTGCTAGGAAACGATACTCTTCTAGAATTTTGGTAAAGCATTAAATTCTCATTTAAAACAAACCTAGCTTAAAAACTACTATATCTTAGCCAAGTGTGGTGACCCACACCTGTCAACCCAGCACTTGGAAGGCTGAAGCAGGATTGTGAGTTTGAGGCCAGCTGGGGCTACATGGCAAGCTGAAGCCCAGCCTGTACTGAACAGTAAGACCCTGTTTCAAACCAAAAACAAAAAACAAAAATAAAAAACTCTACTATATCTTATAATCACATATAAGGCAGCTGGCTCTGACGTTCCATGTTTTCAGAGTAAGTGGGTCACTTTCCTCAGCCTGGACTGCTCTCCTAATGGTCTGTTTTAATAAGCAGGTGCGAAAGAGAAATTAATTTGTGATAAACATGCACTGGCCTAGCATTCAGAGCTATGGTTTGGCTGAACATAGTCACACAAATACCTACAAAGTCACTCTGTGCCCGCAATGAACTGAAACCAAATTATTTTTTGGGTCATTTTTCAAAAATTTTTAAAAATAAGAAAAATTTTATAAAGCAGCAAGACCAGTCTCATGTAAGTCTCATGCTTGTTTGAGCTCAGATTAAAACAGGCCACAGAGAACATTCCAAAAACGGCAACCCTCTCCCTCTTCCAGCTAATGTGGGTGACCACCCGTGGATTCCGTCGGTTAGAACGTTTGCTCAGGGAGGCCAACTCCAGACAAGATCTGTGTGCTCATTAGGCCCGACCATGGCATTTCAAAGGCTCTACTTGGCAGGCCCAAAGAGGCTAAGCTGCCATCTCCACTACAGACGCGGTGCTCAGCTGGTATCTGGAGGGAGCTGTACATAAGAACTAAATTTTAAAGGTGTCCTTGATTATTCTACCAAACATTAACATAGGTGCTGCTGGAAGGGACTTTATGGATGGAATTAAAGGTTACAAAGTGGCCTTAAAATAGAGATGGTCTTAGTTTACCAAGACAGGTTCAATGTAGTTGCAAGAGATCTTAAAAGCAAAAGAGGAAGGTAAAAGAGTCAGAGATGGCAAAGAAGGCAGAGGAGAGATGTGACGGGGGAAGTCAGATAGATGGCAAGGGTGAGGAGGAGGCTGTCTACTCACAGCTACTAGCTTGAGATGAGACAAGGAGTTAAAGGCAGACCTCCAGCCGGGCATGGTGGCGCACGCCTTTAATCCCAGCACTCGGGAGGCTGAGGTAGGAGAAGCGTTGTGAGTTCGAGGCCGGCTTGGGCAACAACGTGAGCACAAGGCCGGTCTGAGCTACATAGTGCAACCCTGCCTCGAAAAACTAGGGCCGGGAGTTTGGCTCAGCGGCTTAAGCGCCTGCCCTGGCAGGCGCGAGGTTGTGAGTTCGATCCCCGGTGCCTCAAAAAAAAATAAATAAATAAATAAAATAAAATAAAGGCAGACCTCCACCATTATAAAAGCCAGCAGGGGAACCACAACCTCGGTCCTACAATTCAAAGGATTTGCACTCAGGCAATAACCTGAATTTAGAAGTTGATTCTTCTCCATAGCCTCCAGCAAGGAACACAACGCTTTCACTACCTTGATTTTGAACCAGTGGGGCCCATGTCAGACTTCTAACTTACAGAAGTATGAGCTAATGTACTTCTAATCAAGCTGTATCCAAGATTATTGGTTATTTCTTCAACATCCCAAGGCCTTTTATTTCTCATGCACAGGAAGCAGAAAACAGACTAGACAAATGCAAGGAATTATTTTTGAGAGGCAATATAGTTCAAATACTGACTCTACAAATGGGATAATCATTAATTTCCTTGAACCTCAGTTTCCATACCTTTAAATTGAGGATAATTTATAGTTTCTAGTTCCTATGGTGGAAATGTAAATGGAATAATGCATGAATGTGCTTAGCATAATATGTGGCCTACAGCAAGCAACTTTGCTTATTATTTGTCTGGCTGTTATTAATACAAAATATACTGAGTTTCTACTACTATTGCTTTTGATTCCTGAAACTGCATTCTCCAGCCTTTACCTTTAACCTCACCACTGGACTTACACTCTCCAATTCCCTACTCACGTCCACTTGGGTTAGCATTTCAAATTCATCACAGCACAAACCCTTCTTCCTATATTCCCAAGACAGAATGCCTCAATCACCCCTTATTAACCCAAGTCAAACATGTGACCAGGGCTGGGAATTTAGCTCAGCTGCTCAAGAGCTTGCCTGGTAAGTGCGAGGTCGAAAGTCTGATCCCTGGTATAAGAAAAAAAAAAAAAAAAAAAGTAACCTCTCTTTTAAGTTGTCAGGTAACTTGTCCAGGAACAGACAGAGTAAATGATATACCCTCTCCTCAACTCCCACCACACACTACAGTCCCAGTGGATTACCTGTAGGTCCCTACCTCAGTTCACTGATATTACTGTGCACTTATATATACAATACTATGAGTCTCTGTACTAAAACAGGCTTTTATCTAGCTCTTGTCCTCCTTCCTTCCTCTTTTCCCTATTCCCTATTCTCCAGGGTCCTCTCCAACACTAACTGGCTAGCTCTTCCTTATTTGACAAAACTCAGCTCAAGGGTCCCCAACACTAAAAGTTTTCTTGGATATTATCCCCTGCTACTCTAATGGAACAGGGGCTCGCTCCATTAAAATAAATAAATAAAAATAAAAATAAAAATCTATCTAGCTATGTACCAGCCATCTATCTCTGGGTTATCCTTACGTTCCTTTTACAGACTCAGCCCAAGAGCTCTTTCTTCCAAGATCACTGAAGCTAATGAAGTGAGGACTCAAAAGCAGATCTTCAAACTCCAATATGCCCTGTGTGTAGAGCATACCGGTTGAGGACCAGCTTGATGCAGTATGAGCTGGCAATAATTAACATTAATAAATTGGCACAAAAATGAATTGCAAATCAGTCCTAGACTTGCTTACATGACTTGTGACAAGACCTCTGGCTGGCTTAAGGACAGATTAATTTTTAAATCAATTGCCAAAGTTTAGGCAAACAAACAGTCCATGAAGTTCTGGTGCCTCAAAGCAAGATAACATGGCAGCTGAGGACAGACAAACAGGTTACTAGTTGACCCTGATCTGTTCCTGGGTGGTTTCCCAAAAATGTGCTGTTCCTCAATCCTTGAACCTTGACTGCACCAGCAGTTCACCCCCACTGATTCCTGCAGCCCACTGGCACACACACCAATCAAGCTGTACACCTGATAAAAGCCAAAGACACCAGGCCTCGTGGTCCAAGCCTGTCAATGGGCTTTGATCATCCTGGTGCCCTTTGTAATTAAAATATATGTTTTGTCTGTGTTGTGGGCCGGGGATTTAACTCAGTGGCTCAAGCGCTTGCCTGGTAAGCACAAGGTTGTGAGTCTGATCCCCAGTACAAAAAAAAAAAAAAAGTCTTACTCTGTTGTACCTCTGAGCAGGTCTGTGGTCCTGGGCCAGGGCTCTGATACATATACCACTGGTACTATCTTTGAAAACCTCTTACTACCTCTGTGTTCCCAGAGTACTTTATAATTCCATTGGTTCATTAATCCCAGGTCTACTTTATGTACAGCTGGTGTATGTTTGGTGAAGGGACCTTTAGCCCAGTACTCCCCAAAGTTCCTACCATGATTTTTGCAAATAGAGAACAATCAACAATCAACCTGAATTTAATGTATTGAAAAAAATTTTTTTTCCAATTCATGGCAAATTCCAAAATTACTGCTTGAATCAGTACCCAAAAGCAGATAGGTAACAGGCTGGTTGTATGAGCTTCCTCCATGGGCAAGTCACCCAACATCTCTGTCTAAATCTCCTTGTTCTGGAAAATGGAGATAATAATCATGCCTTCCTCACAGAACTCTTTAAGCAATGTATTCAAAACACTGAGCATTAGAATGTACCAATTAACATTATCTACCCCATTTTAGGTCTCCACATGGTACTGACAGTCAAAAATTACTGATCTCAAAAACAATTTTTTTTTTTGCAGCACCAGGGATCAAACTCCCAACTTCATGTCTGCCAGACAGGCACTTAAGCCACTAAGTCAAACTCCGGGCCCAAGTTTTCTGAGGCAGGGTAGCACTATGTAGCTCAGGCTGGCCTTGCGTTTGCGTTGTAGCCCAAGGCGGCCTCGAACTCACAACGCTTCTCCTACCTCAGCCTCCCAAGTGCTGGGATTAAAGGAGTGTGTCACCTCACCTGGCAAAAAATTATTATTTTAAATCATCAAGAGAAATTTAAATAATGTGGAAGCAAGTAATTAAGTAACATGGAATACAAATCAAGGAAGTCTACCCATAATCTCTGTACTCTGGTAAGGTGAGGTAGAAGGATATCAAGTTGGAGTCCAGGCTGGGCAACCAAGTTCTGTCTGAAATTTTTTTTAAAAAGGCTGGGGATGTAGCTCAGAGTGAAGGATCTTAGCTTAATGTCCAGTTACTGAGGTGGGGGAAAAAGGGCATACAAGGTGAAAGGTTTTTGCCTTAGTATAAATTACTGAATATTATGGCGATGGTGGTCTAACATGGCACAAAGCCAAAGCAAAAATGACACTTTTCCCTGATGACCGCTTCCTTTTACTTCCCCCTCAGCCCTGACCATAACTTTCTATTTCCTTTCCCAGGCACACAAAGAAAATTTCAATCAGTTCCTTTCACATCATCAACGCCCAGCCCAAACTCCACCTCTGGTCAGAGGTCATATAATTTCCTCACCCTGCTGGTCTCAGTCAGAGGAGGAGCCCAGCTCCACGAGTTGTGCACTCCTCTCCATGTCCTCAATAAAGGCTTCTTTTCTTTTCTTTTGCCTCTCTATTGTGCCCAAAACCCTAACACAAAAAAGTGTATTTAACATATTTTCAAAAGGTCCTGGAATCTTTTGTGTGTATGTGTGAAGAGTGAACCTTGGCATCAAATGTATACTTTCTACCACTAAGCTACTATCCTACCCCCATAATCTGTTTTTGTTTCAAATAGCACAGTATATAAAAACCCCAGTTATCACTGTAAATTAATTTACACTGATTTTATTTACAGTATATAAAATAACCACCCATTTATAAGAAGAGTGCTACAAAGCAACAAAATGCTTCAAAATCCTGGTTCATCTTCCACTATCTACCATATAAAATCTAACTTTCTTTTTTTTTTTTTTTTCCTTTTTTTTTTTTTCCTCACAACCTCACATCTGCCAGGCAGGCCATTAAGCCACTGAGGCGAACTCCCGGCCCTAAAATCTAATTTTTTTAGATGGAACATTCGAGACTTTCTTCATGATCTGTCTGCAACCTACCATGTGAGCGTATCTTTTTTCTTACTCCCCTAGTTTTGTAGTGACTCACATTTTTCCTAAATTAAACACTTAGCAGACGCTAGTCAAAGGCTTTATAGCATGTACATGTTAAGACTCTGCCCTGAAGGCAAAGATCAAAGTTGACCACCTATCTACCTCTTTTTGATAGCGATGTGCATAAAGTCCAAAAATCCACCTTCAGGAAATTTGCAAATAAATACAAAGGTGTTTGCTGACACCGATGACCGCACAAGAATAAACTCTGATGATGACACAGCAATACACTCCCATCTCCTTCTACAAGGCAGGAGGCATCACAGTGAGTTACGCTGACTCAATACAATCGTGTTATGCAAGGGAAAGCCTGCGAATTCAACTGTTCATTCCTCTTACTAAGCCACAACTACTAAAACGACCGCATCAGGCAGGGAATTTCTAAGATTTAAGCTCCACGGTCTGTCCCTGGGGCCGCCACACTTCACCAAGGCAAAAGTGTGGTTGTAAGCAACTGCCAAAGCCAAGCAAAGGAGAGATCCCAGCAGGCTGGAGGAGTTAAGCTGTTGTTAGGGCGGCTACGAAAAATGGAGTTGAGACTAGGAGGGCCCAGCACAGTCAGGGACTTTGAACCCTAAAAGTGGGTGTTGTGACACTGCTCTCCTTATCGGCCATGGCGATCGAGCTGGGGTGAACACGCATACCCATAGACAAGGAACCTGATCCTGGGTTGGCCCGGCTTCCAGACACCGCCCCAAAATAACCAAGTCAAGGGAAGTCGGGCCTCAGTCTTTTTCAAACAATCTGAAGTGCATTCTTCGCACGTCCTCACGGTGGCCCCCACTGGACTCCACTATCCCTTTTTCCAAACCACTCTGGTCCGCTCAACGCCGGCCGGCCTGCGGCGATGGTCGGTCAGAGTTCGAATCCCGCCCCGCCGGCCCAGCCAAGGCCGAAGCCCCAGAATCTACTCCTTCCGGAGGTCAAGCGGGAGGACGTCCCGTGCCCACCTTGGTGCTGGGGTCTGCATCGGAGCAGCAACTGAGAGCGGCCTCATCAGTGAGGCCGCTGCTCTGGGGCTGAGTTTCGGCCATGGCCACAGAGAAGTATCAGGGACAAGAGACAGAGCGGCACCCCGACTTAGCACGCTCCACTGGGCCGCTTCCAATAGAGACAGCGCGAAGGCGCCGCGGGGCGGGCCGCAGCTGACTTCAAGCCAATCGCAGCACGGAGGGCAGCTGGCTAGCTACGGATTGGGTCCCTCTGAGTCGGCGCCGCCGACTAAAGACTACAACTCCCAAAGTGCCTAGCGCATGATGGAGTCCCTGTTTTTAAAAGAAAAAAGTCTGCTGGCTGAAAAGCGAGGTTTCGCCATTGCTCGATGACCTAATCTTGTTTCTGCTTAGCTGTTAAAATTCAGTAACCACTCTTAACTCAGAGTGACAACTTGTGAGAAAATTGGACTCTGATCGAAAGTGACAATCGGCAGTTATTCTTTTTTAAATTATAAAGATCCAAAGCTTATTTTCTCAGTTTAAGAAATCCAGAATAAGTGGGAAAACAAACAAACAAACAAACAAACAAAAAGTAAGTAAAACCGCTCTGGTTTAGTAAAAGACCTAGTTTAGTAAAAGACCTAGTTTAGTAAAAGACCTAGTTTTGCTTCCACTCTACATTAGCAGTAGAATCTAATTCTGCCTGCTCGCTCAGGGGCCCAAGGGAGATTTTCACAGTTCCAAGGTTAAGTTCCAAGGTTAAAGAGCACACTTGCACAAGATAGCAGCAGCAACAGCAGACAGCAAGGAGCTAAACAGCAAGAGCAACAGCCACCTGCCTCCGTATGTATAATTCTTATACAGGTTGTTACCGCCTATTTACATTCTTACAGAGCGCCATAACCAGCGCATGCCTATTTACCTGTGCCAAGTTTTGGTTACATAACTGTACTCCACTGTGTACATGCGCTAGACAAGTGGGGTACTATCCTCAGGTGTCCTTAGACACCCCCGAACTTTGAAGCAGTGTGAGTGGTTCCCCACAGATTCCCTTTGAGTCTTCTTTATACAGTATTTGGTGAGAAATAAAATTTAAATCATGGTTTTGTAGCTGGCCCTGGAAAATGAAATTTGAAAAAATTAGATTTTTTTTCTTCTAGAGATAAATAACTTCTCCAAACTTCTTCAGGCTGAGCGCAAAGCCAATACTACCTCCTCTCCTCAGCCCAAGAGAAGTAACTGAATACGCAGGTACCACCAGCTCCAGGGAGGGAACCTGGTTTCTTTTTCCAGGACAAAGGGTTGAAGATAGCTCCAAGAGGTAAAGCAGCTGTGGAGATTTATATTGTCTCTCTGTGCCTTCCCCACTTTCCTTACTATAAAAAACCCTGGTCTGTCTGTACATGGTGAGATGGTGATTTGAGGCAAATGGGCCCTTCCATCTCCTTGGAGTTAGCTTTGAATAAATCTTTTTTTTTCTTTTCACAAAAATATATGGCCTCCTTTTGATAGAGGGGAAAGAAATTCCCGACTTTCTAGATGTCTGGTACGAGTTCATGTTCTCTAAAATCAAAGAATAAATTTTAGGAACAACTGGAGTTAAGAGCAGAATATATTTATTGAGAGAAAGAGAACTTCTGTCTGAGAGAGACAGAAGGGGTCCCGAATGGGTTGCCCAGCCCTGCCTTTCCTAGGGATTTTTATAGCACAAAACCATGAGGTGAGGTGGGTCCAAGGTGGAGAAAAATGGGAAATCACAAGGTGGGCATGAGGTAGGACAGAACTATGGTCAACTAATAAGATTATGAATTAATTGCTCAGGTAAAATTGATTAAGTCAGGGACAAATGGGGAAGAGAGTCATGTAGCAAGCGGGCACAAATACAGTACAGGCCCTTTTCCTGTAAGAGGTTGGGTTAGTGGCTCCTTCTGGCTTCCTCAAGGTGATAGAGACCTATTTACAATATCAATCCCTGCTGTTTATCCTTAGGAAGTATGTGGGTGCATTTGTTTTATCTTTTGTCTTGAGGTCTGACCCACAATAGAGTTGTCCATCTCCCCACAGTTGCAAGGTATCTGATCTTCTATACTGGCTCCTTCTAGGGCCCAGCCCTATCTGATTGCCTATAATATTTTTATCTAACTCAGCTGCCTGTAACACTTTGACTTGGTCAGTGGTGAGCAAATGAACCTACGGGCATGAATTTAAGGGGCTGGTAACATTTAGGTTTTGTGGGACCCCAAATATATAGTAACTAAGACAGAATGATGGGGATAGTGGTATACCACAGTAAATGGAAAATTTGGTAGAGGGTTCTAAGATGACATGGCGATCTCCACCTGACAGTACTCAGGTCTTTGTGTAATCCACATCACTTAAGTATTACATTAGTCAGCTTTTCTGTTGCTCGGACAAAACTCCTGACATATACAATTCAAAGAAAGAAAACATATTTTGGCTCATGGTTTCAGAGGTTTCAGCCCATGGTTAACTGGCTTCAAGGCAGAAACATCATTTTGGAAGGGCATACTAAAGGACAGCCCCTCAACTCGTTGGCTGCAGGCCACAGAGCAGGGGGAAGAACCACAGAGTAAGGGCCCAGGGACCAGATGTAACACCCATCTCTGCTTCTGTCTTCACATGCACTTTTCCCCAATAATTGTATTCCCTCCTCTTTCTATTATAAGTATGCAAGTCATAGAATTCAGGGCCTAACCTAGATTACAGTGGGTTCATCTTAAGATCCTTAACTTAATTGCATCTACTAAAACTATTTCCAAGTGAGATCATGTTCACAAGTACTAGAAGTTAAGACTTAGACATATTTGGCTTTTTTTTCTGTTTTGATAGTAAAAGTCAAGTTTAGAAAATCTACTTGAAGTATGTTTAAAATACTTCTAGATGAGGGGCTACGGATTTAGCTCAGTGGTGTAAGCACTTGCCTGGCAAGTGTGAGGCCATGAGTTTGGTCCCTGGTACCAAAAAACCAAACCAAAACAAAACAAAACAAAAAAAACCCCAAAAGCCTTCTAGACTAAAATTATTTTCCTCAGTGGACATTCATTTTTGATTAACAGCTGATTTGAAGAAGCATCTGCCTGTGTAAAACAGGAGACAGGAAGATTTACTGGGATCTGGGGGTGGAGGCTTGGGGAGTTGTAGAGTCTTGGGATTGGAGAGGGCTCAGCGCATGTGCAAGAAGGGAGCAGGAGGTTTATCTCTGGAATGAGAAGGAAAACATAGAGGTTACTCTTGGAGAGCTAAGTTGTTTCTCTGGATCTAGTACCAAGTTGGGGGGATCTCATGTTACAGATAGCTAAGCCCCAGGCTAGCAGAACCTATCATTTCCATCTTTTTGATTGATAGGTGAACAGGGGCAGCATTCATCTTATACTACTTCCCGCTGGAGAGGGGCATTGTAGTGCGGGCTGTTGCAGTTGTTGGGATGATGGGTTAGGCCCACGTAGAAGCTGGTGCCAGGGGTCTCAGCCAGGACGAGGAGCTCTCTGGTAGTGAAGGTCTGTATCCTGGATGGAAGAAATCTTGGAGGGGAAAGTTTGAAAAGACAGGGAGCTGTAAGTAAAAACATGATGAGTAGTATAAGAGGTCCCATCAAGGGGAGGAGATAGGGGGTCTTGCCCCTCAGAGAAGACTAGATAGAAAAACCTTGTCAGTGATGTTAATGTTGCTGAAAAGAGTCTCGAATGTTTGCTTAAGGAGAAAAGAAATGGAGCTGTGAGGTCAGCAACAAGGGCTTGGCTGAAGAAGTGTGGATGGTCCCTGAAGCCTTGAGGTAGGACTGTCTAGGTCAGCTGTGTAGATTGGAGAGTGTCTGGATTTGTCTATGTAAAGGCAAAGAGGTCTTGGCAATCAGGGTGTAAGGGACTAGTGAAAAATGTATCTCTAAGGTCTAATACAGAAAAGTGAAATGTACATGGAAGAATATGAGACAACATAGTGTAAGGGTTTGGCACCACCAGGTGAATTGGCGTTCCTGCACTGTTAATACTCTGCAATCTTGGACTGGGCTATAGGAGCTGTTGGATTTGAGGACAGGGAGAATAGGGGTGTCATAAAGCAAGCAAGTGACTTAGAAACCCATTCGTTAACAAGTGGCAGATTATACGTTTGAGCCCCTGCTGATGTTTAGGGGCTACTGGGTATTGGGAAACAGAAGGGAAGACTGAAGGGTGTTTGAAGCAAATTAGCAGCAGAGTAACATGGGTGGCATGAATGGGATTGGAGGTGTCCCAGACTGTAGGGTCAGTGAGGGAAGAGAGAAGGGGAGGGGGCGGCACATGACGGGATTAGAATATGAGAGCCATGGGGAGAGAGAGAATATAAGAGAAATTGAGTTTTAGGAATGAATTTTTATCAAAAAGGGCTACCGGACATGTTGGGATAAAAACAGTTGTGTATAAAGAAAAGGGTTTGGAATCTGCAGGGAGTAGGTCCTGTCTGGGGGGGTCATGTCCGTTGGCCATCAATTTCCACAGCAGAGACTGCAGACTGGGAACATCAGCCTGAAAACTCAGGAAGAACACTATGGGTGACCTCCATGTCAACAAGGAAAGAGAGGGTTTTACCTGAGATGTCCAGCGAGACTCAGGGCTCTGAGAGAGGTACCTCAGTGGGGGCTGTGGGCCCCGAGCCCCTTCAATCCTCTGCAGCGGTGATGCTGAGCAGATCAGCCGGTGATGAGTCCCAGGCATCAGTGTCTTACCCCGTGAGGGCGGGGAAGGTGATGACTCACCCGCTCTCTGGCGGACAGGGCAGTCGCACTTCCAGTGGCCCTCTTGGTTGCAGATGGGACCGGTTCCCAGTCATGGCCGCAGGTCAGGGCAGGCTCGTGTCCAGTGTCCTTTTTCTGCCGCACTCAAAGCATGATGGGGAGGGGCTCGGGTTTTTAGATTTATTTTTCTCCGGCCTGGGTTTTGTCTTGAGTCCCAAGTGCTACTGCATCTGCAGCTGCTGTGGCCAGAAATTGGACTTGGAGTTTTAGCCTGGAATGCAACCTTTTTAAAGTCATCCTGGAACGTTGTTTTTCTCTATTATTGAAGACTCAGAAAGCCATATCTAGGAGGTCTCCTTGCGGGGCTTGAGGACCAAGGTCTGACTTTTTGAATTTAGTTTGAATGTCTGTGTTGTTTGGGAAATAAGATAGGAATTTGATGTATTGTTGAGGGGACAGAGTGGAAGCAAGAATAATATAAAGATCTTTGTAGATGGGATCAAATAGTAAATTTAAGCTTTTTGATATAATTGTATGGGTGAGTAGCTAAGGATGTTACATGCTGGAAGATCTGTGAGACATTGGAGAGGGAAAAAGGGACATGAATGTGGATTAAGTTTATTGCTATGTGTCACCTCACAAGGGGGAAGGAAAGGTCGGGGTGAGGCTCATGTAAAAGCCGGTTGGGGTAGGGACAATAAAGGCAGTGAGTGGGAGGGGTTGACAGATGGCGGCAAGTGTGAAGGGCTGCAAGATGGTGGTGAGAGGGAGGAGTGAGAGCCGGTGTGGTGTGGAGAAAATGGCGACTATAGAGTGGAGGAGGAGCAGGAAGGAGAGGGAGTGAGGAGGGGAGGAGGAGAGAAGTAATGAAGGACTACTGGGGGAAGTAGGAGATGGAGGCAAAGATGGTGGCAGAGGAGAACAAAGGGAGCTTAGTGGGTATGGTGGGGGGAGCAAGAGCAGAAGGGAATATTCTCCGTAAGGTCAGCGGGGTTGTCAGGTGAGGGTTTCAGCAGTGTGGAGCAGGCCAAAAGTATTTGGGCTACTCCATATGCCTGAACGAGGGAAGGGGCATTCCCTGAGAACAACAAAGGCCTGAGAAGATAAGAATCCTGACCCTCTGCCGTTAAGGTAGCAAAGTTGTGTAAATCACAGAGGAAGGCGGCTGTTATCCAGTCGTAAACTAATTTGTAACCCATGAGGTGCCTCTGAGACAACAAGTGTATATTTAGAGATCAGAGGTTACTGAGCGAGCAGTCTCAGCAGGCACCCGAGGGGAATGTGTTTTGTAGGGCGGGAAGTAACTCTGCCCATTGTGATCAAATTGGAGGGGAGCCAAAGGGCTAAGGCCCGAGTCACCCTCCTGGAAGGAGTCGTCACCCCTACAGGGAGTGTGAGTGAGAGAGATCCCCAACACCTGTGTCCAGCAGTTATCACTGGTGGGATGGGGGGGCCCGAAGGGCAAGGACGTGGTCCCGGAGGACGTGGGGTGTATCCTGACATAGGCCTGTGATTTATGAGACAGGTACCCCGAGTGAGAATAAGAGTCGGCTCACCTGTGAGAACCTGAGGAGACGAGAGAATGCCGGTGTTGGGTGGATGTTGGCTAATGGCAAATGCAGGAATCCTCCAGAAAAGAGAAGAGAAAGAATAAAACAGAGAGAGAGGGAGAGAGAGAGACCCGCAGGGTGGCGGGAGCTCAAACCTGGGGATAGGCCCCCCAGGAACAACGGCCCCATCCACTTCGAGTCACAGCGCCATTTGATTGAGTATTTTGGGACACTCAATCTGAAGTGGCACAGAGAAAATGAGAGCAAGAGAGGTAAAGAGGAGGCCTTTAATGCAGAGGGCATGGGAGAGCTTTAGGGGCCAGAGGGTGTAGAAGCTCTCAACAAGAACAAAGAAGTGTAGTTACCTTTATCCACTTTGGCTGGGGGAGGAGTTTGGGAGGTGGGCAGAATGACATATTAACAGCTGATTTGAAGGAACATCTGCCTGTGTAAAACAGAAGACAGAAAGATTTTCTGGGGTTTGGGGGTGGAGGCTTGGGGGATTGTAGAGTCTTGGGATTGGAGAGGGCTCGACGCATGCACAAAAAGGGAGGAGGAGGTTTATCTCTGGAATGAGAAGGAAAACATAGAGGTTGCTCTTGGAGAGCTAAATTGTTTCTCTGGGTCCAGTACCAAGTTAGGGGGATCTCATGTTACATATAGCTAAGCCCCAGGCTAGCAGAATCTATCAATTTTATCTTATTTTTTAATTTTTTCTTTTTCTTTTTTTTTTTTTTTTTTTTTTTTTTTTTTTTTTT
>RJWM01031846.1:0-22010 GCA_004363535.1 Dasyprocta punctata | reverse complement strand
CTATTTGCAATAATGTAGTTTTCCAGGTTAGTTTTCACTTGGCTTTATTCCTTCTGATTGTCTTACGGTCTAGATTTACAAACTAGAAAAGGTTTTGTTCTCTTTTGTTTCATTTTGCTTGCTTGTTTTCTTACAGTGCTGGGGATTAAATGCAGGGAGTACCAACCACCACCATCCCCCCTCCCCACCCACCACCCCCAGCCTTTTTTTTTTTTTTTCTTTTTTGTATTTTGAGAGAGTCTCACTAAAAGTAGCTTTGAACTTGTGATCCTCCAGACTCAGTCTCTTGGGTATCTAGTATTAGAGGCATCCTCTACCATCTCTGGCATGAACTTCCAGAGAGTTATTAAATTCCACATATTGGGCAATAAAGTACATTCTAGAATTAGCAGCCTGCTTTGCACTTTTAA
The DNA here is from genome assembly GCA_004363535.1 of Dasyprocta punctata. Classification (NCBI taxonomy): domain Eukaryota; kingdom Metazoa; phylum Chordata; class Mammalia; order Rodentia; family Dasyproctidae; genus Dasyprocta; species Dasyprocta punctata. The sequence continues at coordinate 21,600 of RJWM01031846.1, read as the reverse complement.
CTAAAAACCTTAAGAGACACAAACTCTGCACCTAAAAACTCACAATGCATATGATGTTGAGATACAACCTCAAAATTCAAAGGAAAAATCACCACTTGAGAGAGAATTTTTCTCCAGTACGTAAAGTATTTCAGAGAAGAAAATGAGTGCAAGTTTTGAAATTTAGCTCTAGGACAAATTCATTAGCTCATACACTAAATAGTGGAGAGGAACTGTTGCTACAGTCTAAAGATCAGAACTGTAGGGGGAGGGATCGCTCAGGAGAGGCGCCCTTGCTTGAAATGATGAATGAGCAAGAGCAGCGTTTTGCTTTACGTGTGCGTGTGTGTGTGTGTGTGTGTGTGTGTGTGTGTGTGTGTGTGTGTGTGTCTGGAGAGTTAGATTAGCTGAGGTGGGAGGAACTAAAGTTATCACACAAATTCCCCAAGGGTGGAGTCTGAGCAGTTACTTTACTCTTTCACTCTAAGATCCGGTATATGAGTTTTAAAGAATTCTTGAGAGGTTCCTTGAAAGTTTCTGGACGCTGAGGACTCCGCGGACTCTGAACCGGTAAGCAACGAGGCTCTGATAGGCACTCAGCAGACAAATGACCCTGGCAGTCTTTTTTTTTCCAATCAAAAATTTTCTCTGCTACAACTGTCACATGCTTTGGAGGTTTCTTGTGCTCATTTCCTCCCCCTCCCCAAGTTATCATCTTTCAAGATAATGGTAAAATCTCCCTCAAAGCCCTCACCTTTGAAAACGAGTTAAGAGATTTTTTGCAGTGTGTTGAAAAAGAATTACTGGCAACAGCACACTGTAATTCAACTACTAAACTTGGTTACATTTGAAAATTAAAGGTTAGTCCTGCAGTTACCTGAATTTAAATGGTAAGGTTAGATCAAATTCTGGATGAGACAAAGATATCTTTAAATAAGTTTTAGGTTTTCAGTTTTCTTGTAATTCCTGTTGTCTGAGGCTGTGATTAGTCGTATTAAATATTTAGAGAAGTGAAAATGTCTATTCCTGTGAAGAGTTTCTTCCTCTTTTACTCTGTGAAACATTTGCCTAACAGAAGAAAGTTATATTTTTCTCTATACTCTGAACGGGTTTTGGTTTTTCTTTCCTGTTTTTATTTTGATAAAGATGGTGTATTTTTCAGATAGTAGCATTGGAACAAAAGTATCAGTCTTCCCTCTGTGAGGATCACAAGTCATTTCTATCCTGGAGATAAAAGATGTAGCTGTGACTGCAGTGTCACTCATTTCATGGTGACACTGTTAAACAAGCTTGTCCTAAGTAATTAAAGATTTTTCTTTCCTTGTCAATAAAAATCCACATTTACTATGTATGATTTTACTAGGTTCTAAACTTTGAACTCAGTACAATTTGCTCATTTTAAGTCTGAAACTACACTGTCTAAAGGTTAACTATTGCTTACTTGCTATGCTTTATTTAACTGTTTAATTTCTAACCAGTGTTTGAGTAGGATATCCTGATTCTTTGATGACATAAAACCAACTTTTAGTAAAGATGAAAGTTTTATCTCTAAAGCTTTGTGTATCTATATAGCATCATGAGAACCCAATTTACAAAATTTCCAAAACTAAACTAAAGACAGAAAGACAATTTCCATCGACAACTATTAGTATAAAGAATATCATAAAGGCGTCTTTTATCCTTTTTATAAAAGACTTCATTGATGTGAATTGATCCTAACAATGATTGCCTTAAGAAAATAAATTTCAACTTTATATTATATAACTATGCATGTTATATGACTTGCTTGAAACAATCTACTCTATTTGCCCACATTCTGAATAAAATGGGCACTCGAGAATAAAATAAAATAATTTTCAAGTCTTTTTAAAAAATAGTTTTTAATTTCATTTCAAAACATAAATTCATCAATTTACTTGCAAACAGTAAGCCAGGCATGAAATTATGTCATAAAATTATGGCATTGTTTTACCTGGAGATGTGAATATAGAATTAAGTGGAAAAGTATAAATTAATAAGTTACTTCCTTGGAGTTATGGTACTGTGTTACTTTGCAAACAAAGGGTGATATTTAAGTCTGCTAGAGGCTGTGCATGGTGGTAGGATGGATCAGGATATACTCTTTGAGAGAGACTCCTAACAAGTCTTTTATCATACCTGAGGTAGGAAAAGCCCACAAGTAGCACCAGACTCTAAATTTTGCCTTGCTGGTAAAAGATTGAGAAAGACTGTTCAAGACTGAATGCGTTAATATACTACGGGGGGCTTTATAGATTGATTGCAAAACTGAAAAAAAATGAAATAAAAAGAATGAGCTAAAGAAATATTAATTTTAAAAATCAGCAATCAAGATGAAGGAAAAATAAAAGACAGGTGTAAGTCTCTGAGCCAGATTTTGGCTCTATGCGTCAGTCCTCATTCCTTCTCAAAGTTCAGCTGGTTCAGCATCTGAAGCACATTTCAGAGGTAAACACTGGACAACATTATGATCATAGCCTGATTTTGTTTCTCGATGTCTGTTCCATGATTTGGTCAACAAATAAGGAAAGGTGTCTCTACCATCTTGCACAAATGAGGGGAAACAGTTCTGACACTTTAGGATTGTTATAAGGATTATGTAAGATACAGATATTAAGGTAAAGAATGTTTTAATATAAAAGTTGAATTTTACTCAGGATGATTAATTATATTGGTTAATATTTGTAGTAAACTAATCTGAATATTTATTTAAATGACATCTTTGAATTTAAAGTCATCTTGAGTAAAGTTTCAAAGCCCCAGCTCTCCGGAAAAGTTTCTGAACATGAGGGAAACTTTTGATTTTGAATTTCATTGAAAATGTTTTTCTAATTATTTTCCATGTTTAACTGTCTTTTGGGGGGTATTCTCCCTTAAAGACTTAACGGTGGGGTGACCATAAACAAAATAAACATGACTTAGGGCCCAGGTAGATTACGTCTTCAGTGGAGCAGCCTGAAAACTCAATGAAAGTATGTTAAGTAACAGTTTTACACTGAGGGCATACTTTGCGGGACAGTGGAAAAATATCTCAAAGAAGTTCAGAAACAGCCAAATGGTTAGGCCCCCAGTACCTCGCACAGAATTTGCTACATGGAAGGACACACTGACTCTCAAGATAGGTTCTTCTCCTTGTCATTTTTTCAGGAGGCATAACTATTTGATCCCTAATCATTGTACAACTAAGTGCTTCTTACTTGTTGCTGCAATCGATTCATGCTTTTCTTGCTTTAACAACCCATGGTTTCTATTGTCCTCTAAAAAAAATGAGCACTCATGACACTGCTTCTTCTAAACTCTTTAATTTCATAGATTCTCTCTGGTTCTTACAAATTCATGCTTCTGTTTCTAACAGAAGGAATGAATCTACCTCAAAGATCAGATTCTTGAAAGAATTTGATTGTATGCTCAGCTAAACACTATCATCACTGTTTGGTTAGAGGTTTAATAGGGTCATTCACAGACCATTGACCTAACAGTACATTTCCTTCAGTTGTTAATGTGTCCAGGAAAGGTTTAATTAACTATGACCAATCAATTGTGTCAAGTTATAGAGTCACTGTCTTTGATGTTCAAAAAAAAATAGTTCCTTCATCATCAAGTTACAGTTTGGGAACCATTTAGAATCAAGTTGTAGGCATGTCAAACATGTTTCGCCTTTTCCACTCACACATATGTAAATAAATACAGTACATGGCAGAGTGTGTTACTTCTCATAAAAGGTGTATTTATAAAAGCTACAAATATTGAAACTTTACAAAACACTACTTTTAGCAGAAATATCATGGGAGGCCTCAGGGAGAATGTGGAATTCAAGTGAAGGCTCTGAAATATGTCTAATATCTGAAGAAACAGAAGAAAAGCGGAACAGTTTGGGCAATTGAAATGATATGAGAAAACTCACATAAACAGAAAATGTTTTGAGACACAAAAACCACAATTCAGCATACTGAGATTTTGTACAACATCATGAATTAAAGTCATTGGGACCTACAGCTGTATCTAAACCAAAAAATGCATAAGAATATAAAGAATGATTTATTAGGACATAATTGGCAATTGAGAAAAGAAATAGTTGAATAAGTAGAAGCATGTAAACTAGCATAGAGGAAATGTGACTTTTTAATGGCATTGTATAATATCAAATGCACAAGAGTCGGGCGTGGTGGCACATGCCTTTAATCCCAGCACTTGAGAGGCTGAGGCAGGAGGATCCTTGTGAGTTCAAGGCCAGTCTGGGCTGCAAAGTGAGTTCAAAACCAGCCTGCATTGCATAGTGAGACCCTGTCTCAAAAAATAGGGCTGGGGATTCAGCTCTGTGGCATAAGTACATGCCTGGCAGGCACGAGGTTGTGAGTTTGATCCCTGGTACCAAAAAAAAAAAAAAAATCAGATATACAACTATTATCTGTCACTGTATGTAGGTTAGAGTGGGAGCAGGGAAAGAACATAGAATAAAGAATGATTAAAATAAAGTTCTAGAGCTTCATTTCTGCGTTAGATTTGGTTTTGAGGGATTCTAGATTTTAAATATCATGTATAAATTGAAAAATGCCAAACATAGCTTTTGATTCAATATTCCCCTAAATTATAGACACAAATTTCAATGCTCACCTTGACATTACTTGCTACCTGAATGTTCATTACTTACCTGAAACTTAACATGTTCTATAGAGAACTCTGATTTCCCTCCTCATTTTTTTTCTTTCCCAGGTATTTATTTTATCATATTTCACATATTTCCTCAGATTGCAATGCTAAAAAGAACCCCTGTCCTGTTCTCAGCAGAATCTGTCACAGTCTTACTTACTTTCCTCCTAAATAGATCAAAACCCAAAGCATTTCTTTCAACCTTTACCCTCATGACCCAGTTTAATCCTCATCATTCTCTCTTAAATTTCTATAATAGCCTTAATTTGTCTCTTTAAGTTTTATAACTTATCACAGTGCAGTGATTTATATTGAATATAAAATTATGTGATCACTTTCCTATTCAAAACTCTCCAGTGGTTTCCCATTCAACTTGGAAAAATATTCAGCTCTTTTCCAACCTGCAAAACTCTGAATGCTTGCTGTGCCCATTTCACATCCTGTACTATCATGACCACGCCTCTCAGCTTTCCCAAGTGATTTAGCTGAACAGAACACACCTATCTCCTCCCCGGGACCTTTGCCCTTGCTATTGTCTCCTGTAGGCCCAGGTATTCCCAAGGTTGACTCAGAAATGATCCCAAAGTTTTCCTTCAGAAAATAAATAAATAAATAACCATCCTAATTAAGTCTTTTAAAGCCTAGTGATTCCATCTCATTACTGTGTTTCATTTCTTCGTAGCTATGAATCTATCTGAAATTACAATCATCTTGAAGAATTGGTCCATATGCATGTCACATTTTAACCCATTTTACTTCTCCCTCTTCCTGTCCTCCCCTCTTCCCCCATCCCAGCTCATTTCTTATTGCAAAAGTTGGTCACTTCGCTACATCAAGATCCAGCCAGTTTCCTACAGATTGACTTGAATTTATGTCCAAGTAGAACTCTACTGCATATACATGCCACATTTTCTTAATCTGTTCATCGTTAATGGACATCTCAGCTGCTTCCAAAATTTAACTTTTGTGAATTGTGCCCCTATAAACATAGGTATACATGTATCACTATGATATCATGACCAAAGAAGTATATTTTCAGCTTTTTGAAGATTCTCCATGTTGATTTCTGTAGTGTTTGAACTTGTTTACATTCCCACAAACCCAGTAGAAGATTCCCTTTTCACTACAACTTCTGTAGCATTTGTTGGATTTTTTTTTTTTTCGTACAGAGAATCAAACTCAGGACCTCATGCTTGCCAGGCAAGCCCTGTGCCACTGAACTATAACCCCAGCATTCTCTCCGGAACAATACTGAATCTCAGTGCTTTTTTTTTATTTATTTGCATTTCCCTGATGGCTAAAAGTGCTGACCATTTTTCATGTATGTATTGATTATTTGCATGTCTTCTTTTGAGAAGATTTTATTCATTGCAATTGCCTGTTTTTCATTCAGTCTTTTATTTGCTGTGTTCTAGCTTTTTTTCATTTCTTTACAGATTCTAAATATTAGGCCTCTGTCAGATGAGTAGCTGACAAAGATTGTTTTTTCCACTCTGTAGGTCATCTCTTCACTCTATTGATAGTTTCTTTTGCTGTGTAAAAAGCTTTTTAATTTTATATATTCTCATTTGTTATTTCTTCCTATTATTACTCACACAACTGAGCTTTAGTTTATAAATTCTTTCCTGATGTCAAAGTCTTTAAGAGTTTCACTAATTATGTCACCCAGTAGATTCAGTGTTTCTGTTATATTTGCAGTTGGGAAAATGATAATCTTTGCCTTTTTTTTTTTAAGGTATATTACATAAACGGCTAATTTTCTTCTGGAAAATGAGGTTGCCTGGATTGCTTTATTATTTTCTGCCTTTTCAGAGCACTATTCGTAATGGAGTCTTCACCTCTTGAGCTGCCGGCTGACAGAGTACAACGCATCGCAGCTGAACTCAAATGTCACCCAACAGATGAGAAGGTTGCCCTCCACCTAGATGAAGCAGATGTATTAAGACATTTCAGGGAGTGTTTTTACATTCCCAAAATGAAGGATCTGCCTCCAAGTAAGAATACTAGAAAGTTTTTTTTTAAATCAATTCGTTAATTAATTTAGTTTTGCTATAGAATGTACTTGTCCTGCTATCCAAATAATAGAGCCATTGTAATAGTGTCTGAGAAACAGCAAATTCCTAATGCTACTAAATCAGCCTGTCCACCTACTTCGAATTCATATTCTTTATGTTTCCTACGTTCTCTGAATAAAATACTTAGCAGGTGCTTATCCTGTCATCTGCTTCCCTGAACAATAGAGATACTGATTGAAAATTGCAGACAGAGATATTTGCATCTTCTATAAGCACTCAGAGATCAAAGCAATTCTTTCTAATACAATATTAGAATATTTCTCATTTTGTGGCTCTTACTTGAGAGGAATGTGATGTTTGCTTTAGAAGGACTTTTTCTTTCTTATTTTGATGTAACAGTAAGGATGTTACATGAATAGCCATCTTTGCATACTGTAAGTAAGGAAGACAGATGTCAGAGTATCTGAGAGACCTTTCTGAATATAATAGAGTAACTTGATTTTTGTTTTCAAGGAAGTCATGTTGATCATAAATATAAGTAGTACAGGTATAAAGATACGAAACAGTTTGCATTTTTAGCTCTGCTTTACTATGTTCTATATCAAAGAAAAAGGCTACAAGGTTGAATGAAATTATTACACCCAAATTGACTTCACATACTTAGTCACAGTCTAGTTTTTGTTCTTCAGATTAAAAATACTTAAAACAAAGAGTATTCAGAATTCAAGAACCTCAGCTAATGTGATTTTAATGTAAATAACTCTAATTTACCTTGCAGGTTATGAAACACATAAGGACACACTGTCCTGAAATAATGTACTTACAACATTTATTCATTTTTTGCTATTATACCCAGCACTAGTATAATTCTAGAAAGAGAAACAAACAATCAAGGCCAGTATCAAATTGAATGTTGCTTGGTATCAACTGAAGGACACCCTGACATAAATAATAGCCCTACTGAGCCAAATAACATGAGACTGTAAAGAGAAGTGATCTTAAACCCCATGAAGAAAAATATTTTTAGGTAATTCTGGAGTTGAAAGAATATTTTGATTTTAAAGAGGAAAAGGCCATTGGTAGTTGAGTTCCTAAAATTCAGGAAGGGAAGTATTTAGACAGAGTAAAAGGGGCCTGGTGATGTGTGTTTTCCACTGTGAAAAATGTCAAGATTGACGGGACCCACTTGAGTGAAGTCAGGTCTGGACAATGGTGCCTCTGCCTCAATGTGTTCTTCAGCCCACCAGGACTTGGTACTAGATAAGAACAGTCTGGTAATTGCATTGTTCATCACTGACCACTATGGAAAAGTGAATCAACACTAGAAAGAGATATCATTTTATGCTCACATTTAGGACTAGCATAAAAATACAGAAACTGGGAAGTACCAGCTAGGATGTAGAGAAATTTGAACTCTTGTGTATTGTTGGTGGACATGTAAAATGCTGTAGCTACTATGAAAAATCCTTTGAAATTTCCTCAAAAAATAAAAGCAGAATTACTGGTAACCCAGCAATTCTTCTTCTGTGTTTATATTCAAAAGAAAAAAAAGTGGACACCCCAAGGGGTTTGTGTGCACATATATTCATAACATCATTATTCACAGTATCCAAAATGTAGAAGCAATCCAAGTGTTCATTAACAAGTGAATACAGATGATGAATGTGATACATACATACAGTGGGATATAAGTCAGTCTCTGAAAGAAAGGGGAGTCTGACACATTCTACGATGTACATTTCTCTTGATGACATTGTGCAGAAACAAAACAAGTCAGCCACAGAAAAGACAAGTACTGTATGACAACATGTATGTGAGATATTAATCAATTTCACATAAACTGAAAGTGCAATGATAGTTTCTAGGAAGTGGTTGGGAAAAGGAGAAATATGAAGTTACTGCTTAATGAGTACAGGGTTTCAGTGTTGCAAAATGTAAGAATTCTGGGGACTGGACACACAGTCATATGAAAGTGCTCATCACAGAACTGTACAATTAAAAATAATTAAGATGGTATTTTTTATGCCATGAACATTTTAACATACTATTTTTATATTTATTAAAGATAAAAAGTTTCCCTTAAAAACAGCATTGTACATATAATCACTTCTATTATATGTAAGAGTTGACTCCAGTATCCTGATTAAACATAAAACATTTGCTGTGACTGCCTCTCCAACATAAAGTAATCCTAAAGAATTATACCTTGGGTAAATCATTGCTAATTTTTAAAAAGAAATAAAATGAGAGAAGATGAATCAATTCAGTAAAGCTTTTAAGCAATTGTTTAAAAAATACAATTTCAAAAGGTGCAAAAATCTACCACATCAAAACAAAAAGTGATTCCTTGGACAACAGCATGAACATCAGCAGGGAACTTAGAAACACAAGTTCTTGAATTTTGTACTAGAATTATTAAATCAAAGACTGAAAGTGGGGCCCTTTGTTGTAGGCCAATTTGGATGGAAATGTAGAGTTGAGTCAATCTCCATTCTCAGTATCCTCACACACTCTAGTTTCTTCTTACTTTCTTAGCATTCATTCATGTAACAAATTTATATGATTTCCTCTATTTGTATACTTCATCCGCATACCTCAAATAATTTAGAAAGAAAGTTTTAACATGCTAGAGTTAATGCCTAGTGTAAGAAGACCTAAAATAAAGTGTCAAATAACTGAATGTTTCACTTTCAGGTCTTGCTCTAAATAAGTGATAGAAGGGTGTAGGGAGGAGAGGACTTTTTTTCCCAAGGTGAAAAGAGAAAAAAAACACCGATAAAGTGGCATCAAAGTAGAGTGAGAACGCAGTGAGAGCGTGAGCCATGTGTGTACACAGGTGAAGCTGAGTCGGCGCTTTCTCAAGTTTTAGCTGCAAGAAAAGGCCTTGAGCTCAGGAGCAAATGAAATTAGTTTTCCTTTTGTTTCTTTGACAAGATACAAACACACACACACACACACACACACACACACACGCACACACAAATGTTTCCTCTCTGATTCAAACCTTCCAAGAAGATCTAACAGTGACACAGTATCTCAAAATATTTTAAGAATCACATCATACCAAAAACAAATACTTAGAAGCAACCCCAAACAGTGAGAAACCACATAAAAAATACTGTTAATGAAAGAAATGAGGCTCTTGGCATTGGATTTTCTGTGATCTTCAGGAAGAATGACAGGCCCCACCTGTGACTTTCTGATATCTTGCCATTATAATGTTTGTTTTGGATTTCCAAAAGAAATTTCTATCAAAAGGAATGTATTTTCTTTTATTATTAAAATGTTTCTGAGATGTAAGTAGTAAATAAGTGGTTGTGGGTAACTGAAAATTAGACTGAAGAAATGAGTATAATGGAGGCGAAGGAAAGGAAAGTGTCTTGAGGAAAATTTGAAATTCTCATAAAATAACCTTTATTTGATGTTAAGGGAAATAGCATGATCTAAGCTTTTTGCTTTAGGTGAGTCATGGAGAAATTAGTTTGCTTTGGGGGGAATTGCTCTTCTAAAGAGAACCTAGGGAATATTTTTGCTTTTGTGCCCCTGTTATCTGTAACCTTGAATTCAGAGTCTAAGAAGGTAGTTGTTGTGTCTTAAGCAGTAGGAAGCAGGCAGACACCAGAAGAAAATAGACTGCATGCATGCTCTGCTTTGAAGAAGTTTTCAGATGTTGCTTCCTAACATGTCTACCTATATATCCCATGGGCCATGTTTGATCATAGCTCTAGATATCTGCAAAAACAACTGAGGGTAAAATGTCATTTTGGTCCTTGGTAGCCACACACAAGGCTGGTAATGCTATCACTCTAAAGGAAAACTAGAACAGATCTTAGGGCACAGCTGGCAATTGGGTGTGCTTTGATGATATGATTTTGACAGCCATCAGCATTTAGATAATAGCTGAAATTGTGGGTATGGATGATGTTATTTACTCATAAAGCCTAGAGTTAGAAATTGATGGAAGCAAAGTTTGAAAGGCTGGCAATAAAAGACAGATTCTACAAAGAGTAGGGTACACAGGAAAAAGAAAACATAAACTTCCAAAATCAAGCAAGAAAGTCTTTCAGACATGATAGAGGTTATCATCATCAAATAACATAATTGCTATTTATCTAATCCTGCATTGTAGCAGTTACAAAAGAGTTTTGTTATTGTTGCTGTTGTTGTTTTGTGGTGTTAAGGATCAATTCCAGTGCCTCACATATATTAGGTAAGTGTTCTACCACTGTGCTGCATCCCCAGCTCAGAGATATTATCAAATGCTCAAAACTTGAATAACATAATTGTAATGACAAAGAGAGAAATATTGTGTGTGTGTGTGTGTATAAGAGAGAGAGAGAGAGAGAGAGAGAGAGAGAGAGAGAGAGAGAGAGAGAGAGAGAGAGAGAGAGAGAGAGACTTAAGGAATAAAGTACTGGCAACTAGATTTTTAGGATGCTGTTCCAAGACCATTTACTAAAAACTTTGATAAAAGGACAGAAAAAAATGCTTTCATATTTTAAAGAAAAATAGGGGTTTGATTGTGTACGTGTGGGGTGTCAGCTAAGCAAGATCTTTACTAGATCTGTTGTTTGCTCCCACTATTTTTATCTCACAGAACTCAAGATACTAGGATAACATAAATTACCGAAGACAATATTTGTCTACTCTGAAAAGATGTATTGTTCCCAATAGACAAGGTTGATATGATCAGATTGATATTTCAAGGCCTCTCCCAGCCATTTCCCACTTCTGACAATTTGTTCCCATACCTACCTCAGTCAGGAAAGAGAGGACTGGGAACAGACATGTTTTTATAAGAAGAGTTAAATCCCTTTTACGTGGAGGTAAGGTCTGGTTTTACCTGAAGTTGTGAATCTTTTCCCTGTAGAAACTTTGTTTTCCAGAGGGCAGAGAAACTCTTGAAATCCTTAAAGTACATTGTTTCATTAGATGTTTCCTTTTACATTCAGACAGGACTGTTAGACTCAAAATCAGTCAAAGCTGTATAAAGATCACATGCAGATGGACTGTAGTGATTATATACGTTTCTCTGTTTTCCTCCTATTATTAATAAGGTATTGTACTCAGCAGTAATGCCTTATTAAAGTTAACTACAGCTTGGTAAAATTAAATTTTCTGATCTTATCCTGAAAGAATACTGAGGTTCCTCTTCTTTACAGGGATGCAAGTCTAAGTTTATAGAATGCTTATGGAACTTTTGAATAGGAGGAAACATCTAATGGAGTTTCTGGCTGCCTTAAAATCTAGCTTGTTTGTGAATTCCCAAAAGACTGATAGAAAACATGAAACTCAATGCCAGTTAGATTGTAATTGGAGTTCTCCTGATTTTGCCCCAATACATAGATGCCCCTTTGACTTAATGATGGAATTATATTAAATAGCTCATCAAAAGTTGAAAAGTATCCTAAATCAAAATTGCATTTAATATATCTAACCCATTGGATGGCAGAGTTTAAGAATACAGAGCCCTCATAGTCATGTGCTGATAGGAGCTGTGGTTTACTGTTCATGCTCTGAATTGTTTAAGAGTATATCATTAGTCCAGGAAAATACCCAAATCTGAAATATGCTTTCTACTGAAAATTTGTGTTTTGCAACATCATGAAACTGAAAAACTTAAAGTAAAATCATAAGAACTAAAAATGAAGTCTAAAAACCATAAGTTAAAGCACCACAACTGTGGACTGCTTGCTCCTGTTTGTATTGTTCAGAATCCTCTACACATTTCGGTTACCTTCGTATGTCAGAGCAGAGTGTGCTGCAGCATGTCAAGTTGTGTCTGATTTCTGTTGAAGCACAAAAGATAAGAAATAGCTTTCCATAGTTCAAGGAAAAAAATGCCTATTAAATCTAAATTATTTTAAGAGAAGGAACTTCTATTTGATAACATTTGTTTAAAACAGAATATGTTAGCATACTGGTCTTTCATTCTGATGACCAGAAAGGGAGTTTTGACTTTGCAGTGTGTGCAATGTGTTATGTAACAGAAGAGCATGAGTACTGTCTGCACTGACTTGCTGCTGGAGCTTATTTGTCTAGTGATAAAACTTTGTTTTTTGTTTTTGGGGTCAAGGGTTCTCTGTGTTACCCAAGTTTGTCTTAAACTACTGGGTTCAAGGTACCCTTTACTTCAGCCTCCCAAGTAGCTGGGAGTACAGGTGAGCACTGCTGTGTCCAGCGTACTGATAAATTCTGCCTACTGTAATTCCTTGGAGGAGCATGGTCTCAAATTTGTAGACATAAACCTAAAGCTCATTCAAGTGCTATTCTAAATTGCTAAAATGCAATTCAGTCTTACCAACAACCACAAGGCAATCACACTAGTACCACAATTATTAAGATTGGGACAATTTCACAATTAGTTCTTACCAACAAATTCATATTAGATTTTTTGTGCTCTTCTTAGTAATAGCAAAACTCTGAATAATTAAAACATAAATGAAACAAACACAGCTGGAATTTCTGTGCTTTCTGTTACTAATTATGATACGATAGGCAACAATTTCAGGTTCACTCATCTGGAAAAACATTGTTTATCTTCGGAGAATGACTTTTCCCTTTTATTTTCATTTTCCTTTCACTTATCCTTTCCTTGACTTTTCTTTTTCTTTTCTTTCCTTGCCCTTAACCACTGAACAATTTACCCCAAGCATCAGTCAGGCAACATGTTTGTTTACATGCTGAGTATCCCTAGCATTGCTAGGGTTGCCGGGGCATAAACAGTAAGTTGGAATTGTTCTGTAATTAGCACCACCTGCTCCAGGAAGTCCAGATGGGCTTCGGTTGCCCAGGTGAATGACCAGAGCATCTGAACCCATCCCTTCCCCAAAATATCTTTGTTCTTTTCATGATTTTTTGCTGTGTGACTCATTTTGCTGTGGTATCAATATTAGTTAAGCAGCTCTGTTTTGTAATGGTATAGACTGATTATAGTTTGATACACATTGTATACACATCGTGATTTCGCTATGTACATGATCTTCGATGAAAGACCTCAGTGGCAATGCACTTGGAACCTCTCCTGTCTCTCAGGAGCTATCTCCCAATAAACATTGCCTGCTCCTAACCTCCACTGTTCTTTGAAATTCCTTCTTCGATTTCCAGGAACACTAACTCAGCAAATCTGACATCTAACAGGTTGGGAGTTATATTTCCCCTATATCGGTTATTTTGGCAGAACATGAAGCCCCCAGTATAATAAAAAATATAAAAAAATTTCAGATGATATAAAACGTTCTGAGGAACAAGAATTTCTGATGTACATCAACCTTGAATTACCTTTGGGAGAATAAATAAAATAAGTACTTTGGAAAGTAGACTCTTTAGTGTACAAAACCAGACTATTAAATAACAAGTCACGCAGCAGAACCCACAAGTCAAGTTGTGCAAGTTCGGATCACTGGTATTGAACAACTCAGAAATATGCATGCATCCAGATCCCACACATTCTCAAAGGCTAGACCTCCAAAGCACGGGAGACAGGAGAGACCTGAATGCATTCTACAAGATTCTTCGCTTGCCCCCTAGCTATAAGGACGTAGCAGGTGATTGTCGGTAATGACTGATGTGACAGTCAGTCACGATTGACATGAGAATCTTAAGGATGGGAAGCAGTAAGTCATGGGTGACCAAAGGTCCAGCAAATAAGAAATATGCTAAGCAAGGGGATCCTCCTGGTGCAAACGCCAAACAACCCCTGGTCAACCATGGAACATGTAAAGGAAGGATCCTATAATGCCAGAATATTCAGAAGCTGATAAATGCAAGTATGATCACAATACTGAAATACTAGATTCAATTTACTTTCTTTCTTCTTCATATGGAATATAGAAAGAATAGCTCAGCTCCAGCAAACACAAGTAATCAAAAGAAGGGGAAAAGTGAGAGCAACTTTGCCCTACATAATTTTAAGAATTTATAAGCATTATGATATATTCTTCACACAGCTGCTAAGTATACTCTCAACACTCTCAAGGGCTCTTTACTGCTGTCTCTTGACTCCACTTGCTCCAAAGATATCGTCGATATTGTTTCTCATTATTAGTTATTGAAATACTGTGTACAGTAGGTTGCATTGAAGATGAGAGGTTGTTCTTCTCAAACTCAGGTCTCAACTCACTTTCTTACATTGCTAATGTAATCTCTTTTTCTGTTAGACAAACTTTCTAGCAATGATGAGAGAGAGACACAGAGAGAAAAAGAGAGAGGTGGAGAGGGAGAGACAGAGGGAGAGGGAGATGGAGAGGGAGAGGGATTGAGAGATCCTGGCTCGTAGGTGGGGCTGGCAAAAACAGAAAGAACATTTTTAACCTTCACACTGTCCTTATGTGGTTGCTAAATTAAAAGTTGGGTCATGGTACCGCAAGTCAAAGCTCTAAATTCTAAATGAAACCCTGTGATGTTTGTTCTCCAGGTCAGCAAAAGGCTACAGAGGAATTCAATTTAAATGTGTGAACAATGTCAATACCTCTTCTATCACATCAGGTTTAAAAATGCCATGAATAATAATAGACTCAGTATTTGTGAAGATGATCAGGTTGAAATAGATGGTACACCTTTTAAAAAATCTTTAAAGTTTCAATTAAGTAGTTCGATGTGAAAATAAACAAAATGTTCAGTGATTCCAGTGAAATATCAGTAAAAATTGTAGTTTTGTAGTTTTTCTGTATAAAATTAAGAGAAATCTCAGTAGTTTACAATTGTGATTGTAAATATGTACAAATACTAGACTAAGTTTTAAGTGTGTGAATTGTTTCTTCATTTGTTTTTTTATTTTGTTTTGTTTTGTTTGGTGATGTGTTGCAATCAAAGGTAAACTGTAGGATGGGCAAATCGTGAAAGTTTTGATTTATTTGAATAAGAAATTGATATAGAAGTATCATTGCCTATATGTATCAGTGTAAATATACTATAAAATGAATTAATCAAATATATGTATTTGAGATATATAATAATTTAAGTTTTAAAAATTTGTCATATTAATAACACTTTAATTTAAAGTGTCAGTATTGTCTAAATTCTGGTAATCTAGCACAATTAGTTTAGTGATAGATTTCCTGTAAATTTCTGCTTTTTACTGTATTACCTATGGCTATTTATGTTTAGGAGAAATTGCTAATTTAGATTTTCTCATATAGTCCGATAAATGTGAAATCTCCACAAGTCCCTCTCTAGGATTAAATTATATTTTAATATATAAATACAAAAGGTTAATTACTTCTCAGAGAACCTGATGTTTCATTTGAGAGCAATTGTAGGTTACTATCCTTCTTGGAGTTATAGTAACTGTTTGTACTAGATTAACAATACCAAATGAAATGTTAATTAATTCAATAAGAATTTTTTGTATTTTCTTCTATTTCAGTTGACTTAACTTTAGTGAATAAGGATGATGATGCCATTTACTTCTTGGGACATTCTCTTGGCCTTCAACCAAAAATGGTTAAAACGTATCTTGAAGAAGAATTAGATAAGTGGGCCAAAATGTAAGTACTGTACCATCTTAAAAGCTGTAATTTAACATCTCATCTATGAATTTTAAAAATAACACTAGGTTGCCAATATTTTGAAACATAACAGTGTTTTATGACTTTAAATCAGAAAGAAATTTTAGGGATTGTGATATTCAATACTCTTTTTAATGAAATAATTGAGGATCAGAGAAAGTGCATACGGCAAGTTAGTGGTGAAGTAAAAACTTTGAAAGTATTTAAACATTTGAGTCTTTCCCCTATGTGGACGCATCTATATCATACACAATCATTTCATTTTATTTCTTTAATGAATAACACAGCTCGTATTTAGATTTTTCATTCTTTCTGATCATTCTTGTTTAATCAAAACTTATTAATTTCTTTTCCATTTTTTATTCATTTTCATAAAAAAGGAAACAAAACTTGATAAGAAGAAACCAAGTAGGGTGACACAGATGGTATTTCTCTCCTCAAGGACCTTGATAGTTTAAGAAAGATAATATGTTTCAGTTTAGCTGAGTAGACTAGATCTAAAGATGATGCACTCTTCAGTCAAGACCGTTTTCCCTCCATCTCTTCTTCCTTGCTTTTACTCTTCTGACGATGGAGCTGATCATACTCCCTCTCCACCTTAATCCTCGTCCTAAGGTTGACCTTCACAGCTTCATCGATTATGTCTTTCAAATGTCACAGCTGTTTTCCTTAACATTTCCATGTCCTTAAACATTTTTTAAGCTTTGCTATTAATACATAATAAATGTACATAATTTTGGGACCTCATATAAGATTTTAATACATTTATATAATATGTGCAACTCCGTTTAGAATAATTTATCTTTTTTATTACTTTGTGTTTGAGTCTCTGAGTGCCTTTCTTAGTTATTCATAAAACATATAAGACTTGTTATAAACTAGAGTTATTGTTCTTTCCACTCTTATCCAAAATGCTGGAACTTATTACTTCTATCTCATTGTGTTTGTGTACTGGTTACCTAACTTTTCACTATTCTTTCTTGGGGAGCCAGTTTAGAGGCATCTATTTTCTTTAGTTTCATGTTCTTACCTATATTACAAATCCCTGAAGAAAAATAACCTAGTATTATGCATGTTCTATTTTTCCCCAGAAATTACTGATAAAATTGAAACTAGAAATGTTTTAAATATTCAAATTGTATTATGTTACTATTTTAAATAATTATAAACATTTTAAAATATTTTCTGGTCACTGGACATTGAAAAATCAACATGGAGGTTAGTCAAACCTGGAGATCAGGAAATAAAAGTTTAGGAACGTGAAACCAAATCAAATAAAACTTCTGGAGGCAAAATACTTGACTTTCATAAAAACACCTAATTATTTCTCAGTCTTTCTTTATTATCCATTCTAGTGATCTGTCTTTACAATATTACCTGCTCATTATAGTTTACACTTATTGTGCTAGTGATTGCTACCATTACTATTAGATATTACTGAAGAGTTCTTAATATTCATGGATAAGAATGAAAGTTCTCAAATTAATGCAAGAGTTGACAGAATTTTATATAATTTATTAAGCCTGTTATAACTTTATCTGCATAACTTTTATGCATAAATTGTAAAATACATATCACCACATTGGAAGTATTTTGCACTAGCAGGTTTTAGTATTTAATAAATGAGGGTCATAGTTAATAAAAATGGTTGATATTCATTTTTGGCCTTAATGTAAGAGAGAGCAGAGAATTAGATTGAATGAATTTGAACTTTAGAGAGTGTCCTTGCCTCTTGGATATTCCTTCAGCAAGGCTGTGCATTTTTATTCTTTAGACATTTAAAGAAGACGCTGCCCTGATATTCACATCCTTGTGATTACTTTATGTTAGTAAGGGAATGGCTGATTATTTTCAAGACGTTAACATTATATCTCAAGAAAGTGCTTTTCTGCCATATCACCTATTGTTGTCTTTCATATTTATATTCTACCTTATGAAAATAGACAATGTAATAATCTTAATGAACTCTTCCTACATAGTTTTTACTAGACAAATGCTTCAGAAAGGAAGTGCGCTTACATGCTTCAGACAATGTAAACTATTAAGTTTTTTCTGAACAAAAGATATCAACCTTAAAGTTGCTTTTATTGATTGATTGATTGATTGATTGATTGATTTTTACTTTGGCTTCTTGCTTAACACTGTAACAATCCAGTCACTACCATGGTTCATTCAGTCTGCTTCTAAATACCCATGATGTTTGAGATGTATGATTTTATTTTTATTCTCTCTTGCCTGACCTCCATCTTTGATCCAAAAAAAATCTGTCTTTGTTATGATTTTTTTTACCCTACAATATTTAGCTTAACATCCGCCTTCTGACCTTTCCATGTAAAGATCTGTTTGGAGGAATTCTTTCCCTCCACCAATTTAGAACTTTCAAAAGCCTAAAAGTTAACTGACAATACACACTGACAGAAGGCAGGTTCATTTTGCAGGCAGGCAGAAAATTTCTACAAGGAATGACTCACCAAATTCCCAGAGACAGGATTTATACACCAGTTTAAGGAAGTGATTTTAGGGTTTTCCCCTGGGAAAATAAGGAAATTTCTACAGGGCTCTTTCATATCAATACTTAGGTTAATGGGCAGCACTATGCCTGGCTGGTAATTCCCCAGGAAGGAGATTAATGGCAGCTGAATTTGTATCTTCATGTGCTTAGACTCTGGGAGTAGGTCAACAGCAGTTATAGTCTTAGGGATCTCTGCTCAAGTTCAGATTATGTTTCTTTCTGCAGCTGCTTTTATGCCCAGAAGTTTTGATGGTACTCTGATGGATTTTTGTCTTTTTCAGTTCATTTTTGACTTTGGGTTCTGTATTAAATCTCCCTAAATGTATTCAGCTTACTCTAAATTCAGGGAGCTGTGATAAACTGTGAATAATCACCAATTCTTGGCTTCCTTCTGCCTTACTTCTATCCTATTCTGGCTGATGCTCAAGTCAGGTCAGGGCTTCCCTCTCCTGGCTAGTGAAAGATGATGAGTCAACTAGAGCTACGTATCTATGAAATTGTCCAATGCATATTGAAGTTAGTTGTTGCATTGAAAAACAAAGTAAAAATGTGTAATCCTAACTATAACATTAAAAGTAAGTGTGCTGGACTAGAGATTCAGCCTAGTGGCATAAACACTTGCCTAACAAGCATGAGGTTATGAATTCGATCCCTGATAAGAAAAGTAAGTGTGCTTTGACAAAATAAGATATCACTCAGGGATATCCTGACAGTGGTCATACAGTACCTAAAAATAGGAAATGCCATTTAGTCATGGTTGTCATTTTCTTCATGTTTATGGCTTATTATGCTTATCAGACCTAGCTACAGTTTATTTCTGATCATAAGGCAGCTTGCCCTTGTGAGCCATAAGGATATCATCCTGATTACTTGCATTACAAGAAAGCCAACGGTAGAAGTCCATTAAGAGTGCATGTATATATGTATGTATGTATGTGTATGTGCTGGGGTTTAAAAACTTAGAAATATTTTAGGACCTGTATTAGCTTGTTTCTTCTGCTGTAACAAAATACCTAAGACTGAATAACTTATGAGTCAGAAATTTATTTTGTCACAATTCTTCAAGACTAAGGTGCCATCAGATTCATTTGATACCTGGCAAAGGCAGCTTTCTGCTTCCAAGTTGGAATTTCTTGCTTTGTTTTCCCACAGCACAGGTGTAAACAGCTTCATTCCACCTCTTTTATGAGGATGACCTTCCTACTCACGGGAGAACTTTAAGTCCCTGTCCAAAGGTCTCGCCTCTTAATGCTCTCACACAGTTGACTAAATTTCAACTTTCATGAATTTCGAAGAGACACATTAAGATAACTGCAAGATACAGATTTCTTCTAAAATTCCAATTGCTTGAAGAAATACTGAAAGTTCAGTCTCTTTGGGAACATTTACCTCTATGCTTGTTTTACAATGCTTATAATTATTCTGCAACTTCATTTTAAACTGTAAGATTTCTAAAGCTGATTTAATTCTTTGCTGTGAACAGCATACTTGTCTTGTGAAATAAATACATTTAGGTAATTTAGCTGTTCTAAAATGGAAATTACTGAATGTCATTGCACCTATTTGACTTGTAATATTTATTAGCAAAGTAGTATTATAATAACATAAAGCAACATTATGCCTCAACTCTGTGGGTTTGTTAGAATTAGTATGTTAAAAACTTAAAGAATTTGCAAGGAATATTTTATATTAAATATTTATTAAAGACCTGAATTATTTAAAAGAAAATACTATGGGTTAATATTTGCAATGATCAGTCCCAAAGGGGACATTATATCTTGGAAAAGAGTTATTATGACTTAAAATGAAATGACAATATTTTAAGACACCTGAATTTTTAAGTCTTCCAGATAAATGATTTCTTCTTTTTTTCATAAGAGTAAACACTTGCTACTGCTGTGTCTCCATAGGAATTCTGGTAAGAAGAATGACAGCTTAGGTAGGATTATTCAAAGAGGAAAATAGCCCTCCTAATTTCATATGAGGTGTGGATGAACTGTTTGACAATGACTTTCCTTTCATGGTAATGTGTGTATGGCTATAACACCAAGGAAACATGTCAGAGTATTTTACTAAATACCCTTGTAGCAATCTTATTCAAATAAGCATTTCTTTTTATAAAACTGTACATGCAAAGAAAGTATAAGAAAATACATGGTTTGACATGTTACAAAGACTTACTAAAACCTTTCTTGGATAATGATAAATTGGTAATGGAAAAAATTTGTGTCATCATTAAAGAAGGCTTGAAAATTTATTTATTCACTTAAGTGTGGAAAGTTTTCTAAAGGCAGGGTGATTTTTCACTCTGGGAGATGGTTAAATCATGGCCCTATTGTAAAGAGCATCAAAGTTTCTATTAACTTCCTAATTAGGTTTTATATCCTGCAATCTAATTTCATGAGCAAATACTGCTCATACACATTTTAGAGAACACCCCACTCATGGCAATGATTTATGCTGTGGTAATGAATTAACTCTCTCGTGCTCCTTTTTCCTTTCCAGCATTTGCAAAAACAAGATCATAGCTATGCAACAACTGTTTTAAGTAGCTTTGAATGGGAACAATATAACATTTTCCTTAACTCTAATATATACATTTATAACTGCTCTTTAATCTACATCAACTCTTTCTAATGACAGGCCACTTTTCTTTGAGTTTATTTGGATAGCACTTTCTAAATGCATCTCACTACCCCAGGCTAGCAGACTGACAAAATGAGGAAATAGACTTGATTTGTGATATTTTTAAAGGGAAAGAGATGCCAGAAGCTGTGCAGGAAAAAGTGTTTCTTTAAAGATTATTACCATGTGTCTACCAAAGTAAGGAGTAGGTGGCATAATATCCTGAGATTTGAATTGTCTAAGGCAGAATTTAGAATTTTACTACCTCAATGTAATAAGATGTATTGTATTA
>RJWM01031845.1:0-22001 GCA_004363535.1 Dasyprocta punctata | reverse complement strand
TATTACCTGTCCTAGGAATGTGTACATTGGATAGAATGAAAGGGACAGAAAGAAAGCCACTGCCCTCATTTCCTGCTTTGCTGCTTTGCTGCTTTCCTACCTTATACGTCATATGAACTCTTTCTCCTCTGTGATGGCCATCATGCTACCCTGCCTTGGAGCCAGCCAACTACAAACTGAAACCTCCACAAACTGTGAGTTAAATAAACCTTTCCTCCTCCAACTTTGGATGTGAAATATGAGAAAAGTAACTGAGACACTCTTTGTCTTGTGAGGTTGGACGTGTCTTAAGTGTTTGTTGTCCTTAGTCACTGGCTGAGAACAACCAGAGGAGGGGTGGCCTCGGAATACGGTTGGTGGTGAACACAGAGGGTCTGCAGGTGAAGACGTCACTCAGTTTTGCTTTTGACTCCAGAACTGAGTGGAGCATTTTAATGGCACTACAGTGTCTTGTGAAAAATAAAAACAATGTTTTACTACTACTTTAATTGCATGATGTAGTTTTTAGTCCTGTCTGAAATATCAGAGTTCTTCAATTATGGAGAGTTTGTCTTTTTGTGTTCATATTCAAGATATCTAGAAATAACAGGGCATATACCAAATATGTAATAGTCGTATACTAAGCAAATAAGAAAATTATTCAAATGTGTTTGTGTGTGTGTATATATGAATACACACGTGCGCACGCACACACACACACACACACACACACAGCAAGTTTTAAAGTTCTAAATTCAAAGTCAGTTCTCTCATGTTTGGATGAGAAGTTGGTGAAAAGAATTAGAAACACCAAAGTCATCAATGAGAGTAAGAAGCATTTTAGAGTGACTTTTCCCATGCCTCATTTTTCCCTAGGATCATCTAATTTTCTTGCCATGGGTCTGTCTTATGTATCTATAACATGATAACATGTAAGCAGTCTATAGAAAGCAGTAGTTGTCATGCAATTACTGTTGTAGACAAATCATTCCCAAATATTTATAAAGTTTAAACTGTTTAATGAAAATAGCTGCTTTACAAAAAAAAAATCAGTCCAAGTGGATATATCTGATCTTCTATTAGTTGGAAGGCAAAGATAAATAAATAAACAAATAAATAAATAGCTTGGTTTCTCTCAGAAATGTCTGATTGTCATTCCCCATCCTAGAAGTTTCATCCAGTATATGAAACTTGAAAAAGCCCGGAGTAGTGGTACACACCTGTAACCCTAGCACTTGGGAGGCTGAAACAGGAGAATCCACTGGCAGGGAGGTTCTCACAGGGGAACCCCCTGTGAGTTCAAAGCCAACATGGGCTATATAGCAAATTCAAGGCCAGCATGAACTACATAGTAAGTTTCCGTCTCAAAAACCAAATCAAACAAAGCAGTTGAAAAGAAATCACTTACAGCTAACATACGAATGCTTCTACTCTCATTAATAAAATAGTGAAGTGAAGACAATTAGTGACTGCATACGTGACTTCTGACAGTAACACAGTGCTTCTCTGGGAATTCAGGTAGTGACCAAATGACACTCACAAATACCCTAGAACAGTGATGCTGAGCTTGGAGCTTTTGATGATAACGAACAGCCAGCTGCAGCACATGTAGCATAGGTTTGTACCCAAACCCTAGAGTCATTCAAAAAAGAAGGCTGTTTGTATTGATTTTATCTGTGTGTCACCCAAGAGGTTTCTTTTCTTACTTTTTAAAATAGTACACATTTTATGGTACATAATGTTTGCACTCCTTGTGCATAATTGGTACATGTAGATACCACATCTTAATTCCTTTTTTTAATCCCCTTTTCCTTTCCTCCCTCTCCAGTCCATGCATCTCACCAACACAGATTGGTAAAATCCTCTACAAATTGTAACTCTTTATAGCAAGATAAGAGTAAAAGTTCATATTCTTCCTCACATGTTATTTTCTCAGTGAATAAGGTCATCCCAATTAATATAGAAATGCTGAGAGAGAAGAAAGTCAATTAAATGAAAGTAGGCGCACCTTGAAAGTTTATGAACAATTATACTATTCTAACTAAAATAGATCCTGTTGTTTACATGACCTTGTCATTTCTCTAAATCACTGCATTGTTTAGAACTTACTAATCAGTATGAATGTATTATTTTCTAACAATAATAGAAGCAAATATAAGCATTATAATTTCAAAGACCAAACTAACTCAACTCTCAAGTTTGTATAATTGGACTACTGGTACTAAGAAGACTAGTCTTGGGTGTTTTATGATTACAATCTGTTTTAATTGAAATGAACCACACAGCTAATTATGTGACATTGTTTATTGTTGTTTAGTATGGTACCATGAGTCTTTACATAAGATACAAAGACCACACTGGCAGAAAAAGGAATCTTTTAGGTATCACTTCTTTAATAAAATAAAAATGTAAGTAAACCACCACCTTATTAAGAATAATACAAAAATTAGAATTACCATTTACTTCATATTTTGCTGAAAGACACTATATCAATAAATATAAACCAAAGTAGCAAAATTCATTATTATAAAGTACTAATATTAAATGTGTAATCTGGTATTAGTAAAATTTTTTAATCTAGAAAAGCAAAAAGAAAACATGTCTCATATCCTCAGCAGATGTATTTCATCTTTAAAAGAAAACTGAATTAACATAAAGAATAATGCTTCCTATAGGAAAAACTTAAATGAATGTCTCTGATTTCTCTATGCCAATAGTATTTGAGGGAGCCAAAACATAAATATGAATTCTACTAAAATGTATGACACGTTGGATAGCAGAATGACAGTGTATTAAAAGTAATATGAACCTGTGTATCAATAACTATACCATAACTACTGTTTTATTGTAATATGCTATCTCCCAGAAAATTTATATTAGGAAAGTAATTATACAAAAAAAAGGGTACTGATTTCACTGTTCTCCAAAGGAAGAAGTGTTACAAGAAATTGAAATGTTCTACAGTAGTTGATCAGTTTTAACAAACCTGGCATAGTAACTCACTAAATGTAATATTATCTAACCATTATAATTGTAACTATAAAATCTATGCTAAAATAGAACAAAAATTAGCCAATGCAGAGTGAAAAAATGCAAAATGCCTGATAGGTTTATAGTGATGTTAATACATTTAAATACCATGAAAACATAAATGATGCATTTGACTAAGACAATAAGAACAAATATTATTTTATTAAAATATTACTTTATTACATTTGTAAAATAATCCTCTATTTCAGTTTTTTCTGTATTGTGAAAAGTAAAGAAATATATTTTTGGCTATGAATTCTGGAGAAAGGAAAACAACTTTAAATTAATAATTTTTAAATTTAGACTAGGTAAGAGATTTAAGAAATATTACTGATTTTATTTTTGGCTCAGTTTAGTCTGATACCTAGAATAGACCTTCTTGCTTTTTTTTTTAACAAATAGAAAACTAGAAAGAGAAACTGCTGTGCATTTTTGCCTGTAAGGAGGCTGCTTATAGCACTGCTAAATCATAAATAGGAATATTTAACTTGGGACGTAATATTTTGCCATGAAATATGTTAAATTCCCAGCACTTTAATAAAGTGTGGAGCTGAAAGTTTGATGTAACATTATCTTTCACACAATTTACCCTAAACTCATCCCCTCCTATCAGCTTTATCAAATTTGAGTGCAAGGCATCCTTCCATTTCTTGTCAGATGCCAAGCATGAATCAAGACTAAGACTATAGCAAATACCTAAAGGCTACTGTGAGTTTATAGTTACAATAAAATGTTGTACCTAATGTGGAATTTTAGCACTTTCTGGTAGCCCTCAAATACTAAAGTGATAATTGCACCATTGGGCTGTTTTATGAGGCATTTGTTCACCTCCAGGGTAGATAAATTGGAAGAATGAAGGTTAGAAATTTCACTCTGATGGTAGAACAGGGATATTTAGTGAAGAGTGCCAAAGAGTACATGATAGAATGTTTTGTATGCATATTTTTTCTTTCTGTGCTTTCATTATCTACTAAAGTAAAAATTAAATTTTCTATAAAATTAATATTGCTCAAAAACATGCTTGGATTTCAGTAGCTTCTCCAATAATGATGTTCTTCTCTTTCAGGAACATATCCAGAACACCACACTGTGTGTAATGTAATTACTTTTTGAAAGAAAAAAAGAGGTACAGATTATTTGATGGAAAGAACTGGTGGATTTTCAGAATTAAATGAGTACTGATGTCTAATTAACCTTCTTTGCCATTATTCACATTGCTGCCAAGACAGTTTATGGATTGTGAGCTTCTTGAGGTCTGCCTGTTGTCACAATACCATACTGTGTACTTCTTTGCTGTGCGTATCTCTGATTACCTTTCAGAACACACAGTCACTCTGCCTCTGAGTGTGGCCTTCTTAAGGTGAGAGTCTTTCTGTTTTCCAGGCTGCCACTCCTTTATTCCCAGATTGTTTACTTTAGAACTCACAGAGCCATTTCCTCAAGGCAGCAGATATTTTAAAAGTCTCTATTTGGGGTGATTCTGGATTCAGTTTCTGCCTTTTTCTGCTTCTGGTTCCTATTTTCCTTCCCTTCCTTCTCCTAGCCACAAGAACTGGGTACTTTCTGAAAGCTACTGACCACTGATCCTACCTATTCTGCCACCATTTGTAAAAAAAAAAAAAAAGACTATTTATCTATCCCATACAATTTTTATTGATATTCTTTTTGGAACCAATTTATACTCCTATCACCAGCTTACAAAATGATCCCTTTTCTCCATACATTTAGCAAAACATTTCAGTTTATAGTTATTCTTTTCCATTTTACTTTATTAAAACCAGATTTTTAAACCCACACCTTCATGCATGCTAAGCACACGCTGTACAATTAGGCTGTATCATCAACCCCAATAGTAGCCATCTTAACAGGCATGAGGTAATTATCCACCATGGTTTCAATTTGCAGTTCCTGATGATTACTGACATTGAGTTCTTTTCCAGATACCCGTTGGCCACTTGTATGTCTTATTTAAATGTCTATTAAGACCCCCTACCCATTTTAGTCAGGTTATTTATTTTGAAAAGTGCATATCCAAATTCAGAAAAATAAAAATAGACTCATGTCTTGTCATATACAAAGCAACTCAGCACTCAACTTTAAGATCTGAAACCGTAACACTACTAGAAGAAAACATTTTTTAACCCTGGTCTGATGATTTTTTTTTTTTTGATGTAACAAAAATCATAACAAAAGAAAGAAGAGACAACAGGGAGTGTGTCAGATGGAAAAGTTCTGCATTGAATCAAACAATTAATAGAGTAAAAGGACAGTCTACCGACTGGGATACATACAATATAATGCACAGAAAGAGTCTTCTCTCCAAGCTCTTTATGTTCTTGTTGCTTTTGCTGTTTTCCACTGCCATTAAATGCTGTTCTCTGCCATGAGCCACCCTGACTTGGACCTAGTCAAGTATAGACTAAAACCTCCACAAACTGTGAGCTAAATAAACATTTCCTTCCCTAATTTTGGGCATCAGGTATTTTGTCTCAGCAATGAGAAAAGTTACCAATACAGATGCCTTTAGCTTTTTGGGGAAGATACCTTAAAGAGGAAAATCTGAGTCATATGGAATTTTTAATTTTAGTTCTTTGAGAAAACTCCACATTGATTTCCATAATACTTGCACTAGTTTATATTCCCACCAGCAATTTATGAGGGTTTCTTTTTCACAAAGCTGTGCAGCATTTATTATTTTTTGATATCTTAATGCATTCCATTCTTTGATGAAAGATGGAACCTTAGCATTGTTTTAATGGTCAGAGGTGTTGAACATTTTTTCATGTTTATTGGCCAGTTGTATTTCTGATAAGTATTTGTTCATTTCAATGACTATTTCTTTTTCTTTTACATATATATTTTTAAAACACATAAAAAGGATAAAAATGATAATTTCAAAAGTCATAAGAGTAAAATTAGCACTAGTTAGTATATTGCATATTGTTATCTTAAAAGTAGTTGTTCAGATTACAAGATTTAGGCATGAAAACCTGATCAAACAATGAAAACACAAGCTTTTCTTTTTGATGAACTAACAGAGACTAGTAGTATAGTAGTCTATCTTGTATATATATACACACACATATATATGTTTACATATATATATAATCTTTGTCCTTCTTTCTTTTCTCCTTTTCCCATCCGTTTTTCTTTCCTTTTGAGCACTTTCTTTCACTTTCATTTTCACCATATCGATTTTACATTGTGGATCTTGTTTACTCATTTGTTTGTTTTTGGTTTGTTGCACCAGAGAGACAATATGATATTTATGCACGCAAGTCTGATTTATTTTACTTGTGAGTATGGTCTCAAGTTGCACCCATTTACCTATAAAAGCTTCAAACTTATCCTTCTTTAAAGCTGAGTAATACTCCACTGTATAAAAATACCACATCAAAAAAAAAAAAGACCACATCATTTTTATCCATTCTGCAATTGATGGGCATTTGTGTTGTTTCCAAGATTTAGCTATTACTAACTGTGCTGCTATAAACATGGGTTACGTATATCACTGTGGCATGTTGTTTTTAATTCTTCTGGGAAGATACTCAGAAGGGAAATAGCTGGATTGAATGGGACCTCCAATCCTAGTTTTTTGAGGAATTTCCACACTGATTTCCACAGTGACTGTACCAGTCTACACTCCCACCAACAGCAAAAGAGGATTTTGTTTTCCCCACGGCCCCACCAACATTTGTTATTGGTCGATTTCTTGATGACAGCCATTCTTTCTGGTGTGAGATGATGTCTCAGTGTTGTTTTAATTTGCATTTCTAGAATGACCAGCGATGCTGAACATTTCTTCATGTATTTATTCGCCATTTGTATTTCTTCATTGAGAAGTGCAGAGGACCTGATGTTTTCAACTCTTTGTATGTTCTAGATGTAATTCCTTTCTGAGGGACAGCTGGCTAAAATTTTTTCTCATTATGTGGGTTTTCTTTTCACTTTTTAGTGATTTCTTTTGGTGTGCAAAACTTTTTAATAATGTAAGATCCCAGTTGTTGATTCTTTGAAACACTTCTTGTGTGGTTTTTGCTTTGTTCATGAACTCATTGCCTACTCTTATGTCTTCAAAATTTCCACCTACTTTGACTTCCTTCCTTGTTTTTCTGTTTTAATATTTACATCTTTGATCCATTTTGACTTTACTTTAGTGCATGGTGTTTGGCATGTGGAAAGCCAATTTTTTCCAGCACCATTTATTGAAGAAGCTGTCTTTCATCTGGTGAACTTATTTGACCCTTTTGTCAAAGACAAGGTGACTCAGTTTATTTGGAGTTGTGTCTGCATCTTCTAATCTGTTCCACTAATCCTCAGGTCTGCTTTTTTTTTTTTTACCAATATCACGCTTATTCAATCACAGTAGCTTTATAGTATAATTTAAAGTCAGGAATTGTGATGCCTTCTGCCTTGATTTTGTTGGTCAGGATTGCCTTTGCTATTCTAGGTATCTTCCATTTCCAAATGAATTTTAGGAATGTGTTCTCTATATCTGTGCAGCATACTAATGATATTTTGATTGGAATTGCATTAAATTTGTATGATGGTTTTGGGAATATGGACATTTTCACAATGTTGGTTCATCCTATACAAGAGCAAGGGTTACCTTTTCGTTTTCTGATATCCTCTTCAACCTCCTTTTTCAGAGTACTATAGTTTTCAATATATAGATCTTTTACATCCTTTGTAAGATTTACTCGTAAGCATTTCATTTTTGGGGGGACTATTTTGTAATTTCTCTCGCAGTGAGTTTATTGTTTGTGTACAAGAATGCATTGCTTTTTGAGCTTATTGGCTTTCTAACCTGTAGAATGAAGGCTATTATGATATGATTAGAAAGGCTAAATGGAAGTCACTAATTTCCTCTACCTGAGAAAATAGTAAATAAAAAATAGTATTACATCCTTGGAAGAACTGCTAAGATTAGTGCTACCATCAAGGACTTGAAAGATGCAGTTATTGTAAGGATGGCAGTTCCCATAACATTCCCATTTTAACAGTTCTATTTAGTCTTTGAGGATGTATGGATCTTGGAAAATGATAGTGGATTACTGCAATATTGATCAAGTTGTAAGTCTAACTGCAGTTGTGTCACAGAAGTGGTTCTTTCCTTGAAAAGATTAAGAGAACTCCTAGTACCTCATATGCATCTATTGATTTAGCAAAAGAATTTCTTTATCTATACCTTTCCATAAGACCCACCAGGAGTAGTTTGTTTTCAGCTAGTAAAGGCAGCAGTGCACTTTTACTGCTGTACCTCATGGACTGATGAACTCCAACTCTGTGTCACAACTTAGTTCACAGGGATTTTGTCTGCTTTTTCCACGTCTACTAACTTGAAACATTATGCAGATTGGACCATATGAGAAAGAGGTAGCAACCACTCTGAACTTATTAGTAAAGCATTTGCATGTAAGAGAATAGAAAAATGAATCCAACTAAAATTTAAGAGCCTTCGACCACAGTGAAATTTCTAGGAGTCCAGTGATGTGGGGCACACAGAGATACCTCTTTTAGGTGAAGGATAAATTGCTGTACCTGGTTCATCTTATAACCAAGAAAAAGGTACAATACATATTTTGCCTATTTGAATTTTGAAAGTGACACATTCACCACTTGCATGTGTTATTCCAGCCCATTTAATAAATGACTTAAAAACCTGATAGGTTTGAATGGGACCCAGAACAAGAAAAGACTGCAGTAAATCTGATCCACTGTGAAGACTGCTCTCACTTGGGTCATATGATTCTGCAGATGCAATGGTATTTGAGGTATCAGTGGCAGACAGGGATGCTGTTTGGAGCTTCTTCGGGGCAGTAGAATGTTGGAGCAAAGCTTTGTCAACATCTTCAGGATTCTCACTTTGCTAAACAGTACTTGGCCTGTTACTGGGCCTTAGTAGAAACTGAATATTTGACCATGGGATACCAGGATACTACACAAGCCCAGCTGCTCATCATGAACTGAGTGTTATCTGACCAATTACAGCAGTTAGGGTGGAATATCTACCTGATTGGTTTTGAGATCTGCGAGGGAATTGGGGGAAAACACTTCTAAGTGTGTCTGGGTAGATCATAAATATGTGCCCTTGGGCTTTATGCTTTATGCCTTCCCCTTCCTCACTGATACTGTTTCCCTGCTCCGCTTCCTAGCCACCATGAACTAAGCATTTTTGCTTTGCATTCATTTCTGCCATGATGCTTTTGAGTTGGAACCAGTGCACCATGAACTAAATCTCCTAAAAATGTAAGCCAAATTAAATCTCTCTTTTAAATTCTAGGTGGCAGGCATCATGCCCAGCAACAAGAAAGCTAGCAATATGAAACTAGAGCAAGGAATAGGGTCCCTGCTGTGACTATATCTGATCATGAGGTTAAAAGCCTTTGGAACAAGTTTGGGGGAAGAATTTAGATGGTTTTGGAGATATGCTCTAGAAAAGCCTTATAATTCTGTAAAAAGAGCCTAATGCATAGTTCTACTTGGTGCTCAGACCAGATTCTGACAGGAATAGGGAGAGTAAAGCTGGTCCCAGGAGTCCAGTGACACATCTACACTATGGCAGAAAACATGTCTACATTTTGCCCGTGTCCTAAGACTGCAGGAGACAGAGATCAAGGGCCATGAACTCATTAATCTGACACAGGAAATTTCAAGACAGCTTGACATTTAGGCCATTTCATGCATACTTCTAGTTGATTTTAGCCAGATTTATAATGAAATTCAGGGGTAAAAAGCAGAGCAGAAAAGTTTTCAAAATTTAAAATTTCAGCTCAGAAGGGACCCTGTAGAAAGTTGGGGTCAAAAGAGGTGTGGTTGTTGAAGAATTAGTACTATTTCAAAGAAACCAAATACTTTAAGAAAGTGTTTGGATAAGAATGATGCCTAAAGGGCATGCCACAATTCAGCAAGACTCCACTCGCTGCAAGCTTAAGAGTGCAAAAGTGTAAAACTTTCATTTCTGAAGAGATCACCTGGGCCCTCTGCTGCAGAAGAGCCTCCTGGAGAACTGGTTCAATGGGATTTATTTCACTCTACCCAGCCATCCAGGCATTCAGAAGTTGCTCCTAGCATCATCTAAGAGGACCTGAATACTGCCCAAGATGGTACCAGACTTTGGCATCATCAACATAATGCTTGTTTTACTAGCATGCAAAATGCAAGAGTTGTGTACTCAAGGAGGTTTCCATACAGATTTCAAAGGACAGTAGGGGAGAAAAGCATACTGTGCTCCTGAGAGGGGAATGAATGAAAGTATGAAGTAAAGACCCCTAAGAGTAGTGAATGCAGCAAAAATTTCAACAGAGGCCCAAGAAATCAGAGATACAAGGAATGTAGAATACGTGCTGCAAAAAGCTGCAGGTCATGAGCTGAGTCAACTCAAAACAAGAGGCCACGCAGTCTGCAAGTAGTAAGCCTCAAGGATGGGGATTCCAAGCAGTTTGCAACTCACATCCTAACAATTAGTCCTCAATGTCATAAATAGAGCTATAGGATTTAATGTTTGCCCTGATGGATTTTTGTTTGTTTTGTTTTGTATGTGGTGTTTTCTATTTCCTTATTCTTGCCTTTCAGAATACTTCTGCCATTGTACTTGGGATTATGTAACTTGCTTTTTTTTTTTTTTTAACAGAGGTTCACTGGTAAGAGTTTACCTAGAGGCTCACAAAGTAATTGACTTTGGACTTTTTAAAATACTTGAATTGATGAGGCTGTGGGGGATGGATTGTTACATTTCTGGTTGTAAACAGGATTATATTATGGTAGATGAAATTATAAATTTCCTATTGCCCTTATATGGCAGATGGAATTATAAAATTCCTATTTGAAAATTAAGATGGTTTAAGGAGATATGTTTGGTTATGAAGTCAACAGGGAGTGGGATGTGGTGGTTAGTGGAGACTGTCAACTTTATTGGTTTGGGGATCCAACCTAGAGGATTGGTAGAATGTGCTTCTAGGTGTGTCATGGTAGGTCAACCTCTCTTCCTTTAAACTGTAGGTGTGCGTACTGTGTCTAGTAATGGGAAATCCAACTATTATATCCACCAAGTCATAAAGTCACACAGGCACAGCAACAATCCATTACCAAATGGTAGAGATCTATACTCAATCAGGACAAGCAGGTACTGAAGGTACAAGTAACATTAAGTGACCCAAATGTCCATGCTTCCTTCTCCTGCTATAATGTTTTATCTCCCTGCCACATGCACTTAGAGCCTCATGGGATGTGCCCCACAATTAATTGATGGAAGAAGAGAAGATTAGAGCCGAGTTTGCAAGTGGTTCTGTATATTATGCAGGCACTACCCAAAAGTGAACAACAGCAGAACCACAGGATCTCCCTTCCCAAGTGATCCCTAAAATACAGTGGTAAAGAGAAATCTTCATAGTGGACAGAACTCTGTGCCGCATACTTGGTTTTACTTCATCTTTTTTGGAAGAAAGAATGGCAAGATGTGTTACTATAAATCAAATTGTGGACTGTGGCCAGTTGTCTGACTGGATGCTCAGGGACTCAAAAGGAACATGATGGAAAAATTTTACCAAAGACATCTGGGGATGAGGTATCCACATAGATAATGGATGCAAAGGTACGTGTGTCCCACATAAGTTCTCATCAAGAAATAACCTCAGTAGAGAGAATTTTATTGTATTTTACCTTTTTATTTTATTTATTTATTTTTGGTACCAGGAATCAAACTCAGGACATCACACTTGCCAGGTAGGCAGTGTGCCACTGAGCTACATACCCAGTCTGAGAACTTTAATAATCTAGGAGACAGGGTGACCTGTTCTGTGGTTAGCAGTCAACCTCTTTTCTCAGTCATTCCTCTCATTGTTCAAGGGGATCATGGAAAAAGTGGCCAAACTGGAAGGAATGGAGGTTACACATAGGCTCAGCAGCATAAACTTCCATTCACCAAGGATGACTTGACTATAGCATTTGCTTAATGCCCAATCTGCCAGCAGCAGAGATCAACACTGAGTCCCTGATATGGCTCAGTTCCCTGAGGTGATCAGCTTGTTACCTGTTGACAGGTAACATCCTTTGTCTTTACTATCACAGACACTTACTCTGGGTATGAACGTACCTTTCCTGGATGTAGTACTTCTGCCAAACCTCCACCGATGGGTTTGCTGACTACCTCAACCACCAGTATGGTATTCCACACAGCATTGTTTCTAAGGAACATACTTCATGGGCAAAGAAGCACAACAATGGAATGATAATCAAAGAATTTATTGGTTTTATCAAATTCCCTACCATACAGAATTAACTGGATTAACAGAATGGTGGAACAGCTTTTTCAAGGTGCAATTATAGTGCAATTTATGAAGCAATACATTTCAGGGCTGGGGCAAGGTTCTCCAAAAGGCAGTATGTACTATGAATCAGTATTCAATGTATTCTGCTCTTCCTTCCATAGGCAGGATTCACAGGCCCAGAAATCAAGAGGTGGAAAAATCAGTGGTGCCACTTACCATTAGTTCCAGTGACCCACAAGTGAAAATTTCGCTCCCTGGGTTTGCAAAATTATGCCCTGCTAGCCTATAAGTCTGGCTTTCAGAGTGAGAAAACATTCTAAAAGGATGTACAAAAATCATTCTATTGAAATTTAAGCTAAAACTTACCCTACTACTCTGCGCAAGAGACCTCATAGAGCATCTCTTAAAATTATCATACCCTGTTATTAAAGTCAGTGGAAAACTACAACAACCCACACACACAATTGGCTGAGAACCTTCAGGAAGAAAAGTATGGATCACCTCATCAGGTTGAAATGCTTGTTGAAGACCATGGGAACACAGAAGGCTTAATACAAGAAAGCAGTTGTGAATACCAGCTACAACCATGTAGCCAGTTACAGAAATGAGGTTAGTAATTGTAATGAGTATTTCTTTCCTATTTTAATATGCATGCATCTTTGTTTGCTTTCCTTGTAATATAATGCTGATTGACTTAATATATGTACTTAAATACTGTTAAATCTATATATTAATATTTAGTTGTAGAATGTCAGGAGAAGAGTAAGAATCACCCAAAGAAAAACTTTGCCTTCTATTCTGGAGAGGGAATTAGTGTGTTTCCATATACACACAGAATAGTTGTATCATGTTAGGTATAATTATGAACTTGTTGTATTTGAAGATTAGGTATAGTTTAAGGAGCTCTGTCTTAATATCAAGTTGAAAGGGGTGAATTTTGACTGTTAAAATTATGATATGCCAGCTTGACTTGGGTAGAAAATCCTCCAGCAGATTAATGAAGCACAATTCTCGGTAGATTTATGGATATCTGACATGCAGGATTACAGAATGAGGAGGAAGGAATGCAGGATTACAGGATGAGGAAGGCCTGTTGACTGGATGGAATTAAAAAAGGAAAGAAGAGGGCCAGGAGTCTGGCTCAGTAGCTTAAGTGCCTGTCTGGCAGGCACAAGGTTGTGAGTTCGATCCCTGGTGCAACAAAAAATAAATGCATAAATACATAAAGGAAGGAAGAAGAAAATGTGCATGATTTGAAGATCCCCATTCTCACTGAGTGGGTGTGCTCTTTGCTACCATCACTTTGAGACATCAGTCTCCTGCTATCTAGTCTCATCTGCCTTCCAATGAAGACACAGTGGTGAGTCTCTAGTATGTTTCCAGACCTTTCGCCTTGAAATGTTGATTCATCCTTGATCACTCTTGTCCTGCAGTGTCTATTTTCTTGCATTAAGCAGTTACTTGATCCTCTAGTTCTCCAGGGTTCATACAGTTATTGCAGACTCTCTTGCCTCTGATCCTATAAGTCAATCTAATATATCCTTGGCATAATTATAAATAAATTTTCTATTGTTTCATTTCTCTGAAGAACCTTAATACACATTTCAATGAACTAGCTCTTTGATTCATCGATTCTTTCTATTGCTTGTCAATTCATTTAATTTTCACTCTACTATTGCTTCCTTCTAATCCACTTGGCTATAGTTTGCTCTTATTTTTCTCAGGCCTTGAAACGAATCATAAGTTACTTATTTGGGATCATTCTGTTTTTTCTAATGTAGACATTTATAACTATAAAATTTCCTATTTCAACTGTCTTTTTTGTGACCCACAGATTTGTTTATATTGGGTTTCTATTATAATTTCATTCTAGGAATTTTAAATTTTCCCCTCTGATTTCTTCAATAATCCGCTGGTTATTCAAAAGTATATCATTCAATTTCCATGTGTTTGTATATGTTCTGGTTTTACTTTTTCTGCTGATTTCAAGTTTTTTTCTATTGTGATCTGATAAGATGCCTATGATTGTTTCAATGATTTGTATTTATTAAGAGTTCATTTGTTATCTACCATATGGTCTCTTTTAGAGAAAGTTCCATGAGACCAAAGCCTCTCCCCGTGAGTCAGCCCTATTTGCAGATCAGGATTAAAGAGAACAATGATCGCAGCAGGAAACAAGCCCAGTTTGGGAACCAGCACCATGCACCAGCAGCTGGTGGACTGGGAACAGCTAGACCCAAGCTTCTCCCTGTGAGTCAGTGCCATTCCCGGACCGGGGTTAGAGAAAACAGTGGCCACAGCAGCAAATAAGCCCAGTCTGGGAGCCAGTGCCATGCATGGGCGAGGTCAGACTTGGAACGGCCAGACCTCAGCCCCTTCTGGTGCGTGGGCTGGCAAACAAGAAGTGCCTATCCCTGTCTCCCCACTCCCCATAAGCAACTGGCTTATCTGGAGAAATACAGGCTGTGATGATATCTTTTGAGGTGAAATGTAATTGGATGCCTGTGGTGCTTTGATGCTTCACTAACCTTGCAGGTATAGGGCCAGTGGTCTGATCATAGGTTCAGAGGATATCAGTATGTAGTGTGACATCTAGGGGGAATCTCCTTTTGAGGGTTGCAGCCATTGTTGATTCCCTATGGTCTTCTTTTGAGGTCCTATATCACTTCCATCATTTTGTTGGGTTGGGTTTTATTCTCTTTTGGTTTGTGTGAATATGTTAAATCTGATGGCAAAGAAGCTGTTTCAGGGAGATAGCAAGATATATTGTGGTAAGCAATTTTCAATCTACTATTGGTTTGTTTTGAAGTCCTTATTGTATTCATTGTTTTGTTTTTCTTGTTTCTATTCTATTCTGTTCTGTTTGATTTTTACTATGACCAAAGTTATCCACAGCTATTTTGAAGACATCAAAAGGCATTATGGTAACTACTGTTGATTTCATAATGTTCTGAAGTCCTGTATCTCTTACACTGGTTTGTTTTGATTGGTTTTATTCTGTTATATTCTCTTTAAAATAAAATAAAATAAAATAGTTCCCTGGCCTGCTGAAAAGAACATTTTCTGCTTTTATTGGGTAGAATATTCTGGAGATGTTTGCTAAGTCCATTTGACCAAGTGTAGTTTAATTTTAATGTTCCTTTGTTGATCTTTTGTCTAGCTGACCTGTCTGTTTGTGAGAATGGGTTATTGAAATTACCCACTATGATCATATTAGTATCTGTCTGTCCCCTTATGTCAAATAATGCTTCTTTTATGAAACTGACTGTGTGAATGCTTGGTGCAAATATATTTATAATTATTATCTCTTCATGATGTATCGTTCCCTTTACCAAGTGCTTCCTTTAACAAAGTAACCTTTGATCTTCTATTTTAATTTGAAGTCTATTTTGTCCAAGTGTAAGTATGTAAGTATAGTTCTTCTTGCTTTTGCTAGGGTTTGCATTGCTTAAAATGTCATTTTCTAGCCTTTAAGGCTGTATTTGTCTTAAGCTGTGTATGTCTTAGCTGGTGAGATGTGTTTCTTGCAGGTAATATAAAACTGGATCTTAATTTTTTGATCCAATCTGCCAGTGTGCATGTCTTAATTGGAAAATTAAAGCGATATACTTTAAGTGCCATATTTAAATGCATGCACTAATTGCTGTCTTTTTGTTTTTCATTTATCTACTCTCTCAGTAAAATTTATTATTGTACTTGTGGTTGTGAATATCTTTATCTTCCATGCTTAGGATATCCTTGGATACTTTATGTAGTGCTGGTTTAGTGGTCATAACTTTTATTTTATACTTATCTTGGATGGTCTCTATGTTTCCTTAAATTTTGAAAAATAGTCTGCAAAATATAATAATCTATGTTGAAACTGATTTTCTTTCAGGACTTGAAATACATTATTCTAAGCCCTCCTAACCTTTAGTGTTTCTGTTGAGAAATGTGTTATTTTGATGGGTTCTTCATTATAAGTGATTTGGCAATTCCTTGCAACAAACTTTAATATTGTTTCTTCATTCTGTCGTTAGACTGTGTACATTGGAACATAAATTAGAATTGAAATATGGCATGTTTGACAGGTTCTTTTCTGGTCCTATCTATGTGAAGTTCTAAATGCTTCTAGTATCAGGATATCTACATCATTCCCCATATTTGGGAAATTTGTGGTATAATATCCACTCTTGAATAAGCTTTTTTTTTAATACTGTTTGTATTATCCTTATAACTTTTCTGCAAGTTTGGGTTATTTCCTATTTTTATTTAATTTAAGAGAAAAAGACACATATAAGAAAGACAAAAAGCAAAAGAGACAAAAAATGACTAGAGCAAATGCACAACAGTAACATTATAGGTTTACAAAACAGGATGATAGAAACTTGACAATGGTTGCAATATTGCATATCATTATCTTCAAAATGGTTGTTTACATTAACAGATATAGACATGTAACATTGATCTAATCATAGGAGTAGTAAACAATCTTTCTCAATAACTAATACATTCAGCAGTATGTTCATTTTAGATATCTTACATATACATATATACAGATTTATATCTTTTCCTTTTCCCTTCCTTCTTCCCCTCTTTTCCCTTCCCAATTACTTTTGCTCTTCAAGCAGTTTTTTTTCCCTTACATAGCATTTATTGTAGATTTTGGATCATATATACTTTTTCAGTTTCTTACACTAGGGAGACAATATGGTATTTATACATGTGGGTTTGGTTTATCTCACTTATGAGTATGGTCTCAAGTCGTGTCCATTTACTTATAAAAGTCTCAATGCAGTCTTTCTTGATAGCTGAGTAGTACTCCATTGTATAAACATACACATCTTTTTTATCCATTCTTTGATTGATGGGCACTTGGGTTGTTTCCAAGATCTGGCTATTACAAATTGGGTTGCTATAAACATGAGTGCACAAATATCACTGTGGTATGATGTTTTCAATTCTGGGAAAATGCCCAGAAGTGGGAGAGCTGGGTTGAATGGAATCTCTAATCCTAGCTTCTTAAGGAATCTCCACACTGACTTCCACAGTAGTTTCACCACTCTACACTCCCACCAACAGTGGAGAAGAGTTCGTTTTTCCCCTCAGCTCCTCCAGCATTTGTTGTTGGTTGATTTTTTAATCTTGGCCATACTTTCTGGAGTGAGATGGAATCTCAGTGTTGTTTTAATTTGCATTTCCCGAATGACCATTGATGTTGAACTTTTTTTCACATATTTATTTGCCATTTGTATTTCTTTCTCTGAGAAGTGTGTATTCATCTCAGATGCCCATTTTTGGATTGGGTCCTTGAATTTTAGGGGCCTGATTTCTTTTAATTCTTTATATCTTTTAGATAGAAGTCCTTTGTTGGATGGACAATTGGCTAAGATATTTTCCCAGTTCATGGGTTTACTTTTCACTCTGTTGGAGATTTCCTTTGACATGCAAAACTTTTTAGTAAGATGAGATCCCAGGTGTTGATTCTGGGAAGTGTTTCCCGTGCAATTTGATTTTTGTTCATGAACTCTGCCTACTCCTATGTCACCAAGATTTTTACCTACTCCATCTTCTAGTAAGTTTAGGGTCTCTGTTTTAATATTCAGATCTATGATCCATTTTGACTTTATTTTAGTGCATGGTGATAAACATGGATCAAGATTTAGTTTACGGCATATAGAATGCCAGTTTTTCCAACACCATTTGTTAAAGAGGCTACCTTTCTTCCAATGCACATGTTTGGCCCTTTTGTCAAAGATGAGGTGGCTAAGTGTATTTGTAGTTGTGGTTGTATCTTCTAATCTATTCCATTGATCTTCAGATCTGTTTTTATTCCAGTAGCATGCTGATTTTATCACAGTAGCTTTGTAGTATAGTTTCAAGTCGGGGATTGTGATGCCTCCTGCCTTCCCTTTGTTGCCCAGAATTGCCTTTGATATTCTAGGCCTCTTCTGGTTCCAGATGAATTTCAGGAATGCTTTCTCTAGCTCTGTGAGATAGGCAAGTGGTATTTTGATTGGGATTGCATTAAATCTGTATAATAATTTTGGGAGAATGGCCATTTTCACAATGTTTGCTCTTCTTATCCATGAACAGGGAACATCTTTTCATTTTCTGAAATCTTCGATTTCCTTCTTCAGAGTAATGTAATTTTCACTGTATAGATCTTTTACTTCCTGTGTGAGATTGATTCCTAAGTATTTCATTTTTTGGATGTTATAGTGAAGGGTATGGCTTCCCTTATTTCTCTATTAGTGACTTTGTTGTTTGTGTGCATGAATATTATTGATTTTTGAGTGTTGACCTTATATCTAGCAATGTTACTGAATTTGTTTATTACTTCTAGAAGTCTTCTAATGGATTTTTGGGAGTCTTCTATGTAGAGTATCAAATCATCTGCAAATAATGATAATTTTACTTTTTCCTTTCTTGTCCTTATTCCCTTCCTTTCTTTCTCTTGTCTAATTGCTCTGGTTAGTATTTCCAGAACTATATTGAATACAAGTGGTGATAGTGGACATCCCTGTCTTGTTTCTGATTTTAGATTGAAAGTTTTCAGTTTTTCTCCATTTAGTAAGATGTTGGCTGTTGGTTTATGATATATGGCTTTTATCAGGTTGAGGCAGAGACCATCTATTCCGATTTTCTTTAGGGTTGTTTTTATCATGAATTGGTGTTGGATTTTGTCAAAAGCTTTTTTTGCAGCTACTGAGATGATCATGTGGTTCTTGTCCTTGGCCCTGTTGATATGGTGTATTACACGTATTGATTTCTGTATGTTGAACCATCCCTGCATTCCTGGGATGAATCCTACTTGATCATGGTGTATAATCTTTCTGATAACTTTCTTTTTTTTTTTTTTTTTTTGTGGCACCAGGGATTGAACTTACAACCTCGTGCCTGTCAGACAGGTGCTTAAGTCACTGAGCCAAACTCTCGGCCCTCTTTCTGATAACATTCTGTATTCTATTTGCCAGTATTTTATTGAAGATTTTTGCATATATGTTCCTTAGGGAGATTGGCCTGTAATGTTTTTTTTGGTTGGGTCTTTCTCTGGTTTTGTTGTTAGTGCAGTACTTATTTCCAGGAATGAGCTAGGGAGACTTACTTCCCTTTCAGTTTCATCGAAGAGTTTGAGGAGTGCTGGCATAAGTCTTCCCTAAATTTCTTGTGTAATTCAGTGGTGAACCCATCAGGGCCTCAGCTTTTCTCTGTAGGGTCCTGATTACATTTTCAACTTCATTAGCTGAAATTGGGTTATTCAGCAGCTTTACATCTTCTTGATTCAACATTGGCAATTCATAGGTTTCTAGGAATCTGTCCGTTTCTTTTGTGTTATCGCTATGTGAGTAAAAGTTTTCAAAGTAGATGTTGATGATCTTCTGTATTTCCACAGGGTCAGTAGTGATTTCACCCTTTTCATTTCTTATTGCATGAATCTGAGTTATTTCTTTCCTCTTCTTGATAAGGATGGCAAGGGGATTATCAATTTTATTTACTCTTTCAAAGAACCAACTCTTCGATTCATTAATTCTTTGTATTGTTTTCTTAGTTTCAATTGCATTAATTTCTGCTCTGATTTTGATCATCTCTCCCTTCTTTGGGCTTTGGACTTGACTTGCTCTACTTTCTCTAGAAGTTTGAGGTGCAGCATTAGGTTGTTTATGTGTGTTCTTTCCATTTTTCTGACGTGAGAGTTTAGTGCTATAAATTTCCCTCTGAGGACTGCTTTCATTGTATCCCACAGGTTCCAGTAATTTATATTTGCATTTTCATTCAGTTGTAGATATTGTTTAATTTCCTCTTCAACTTCTTCTGTGACTCATTGGTTATTTAGGAGAGTACTGTTTAATTTCCGTGTGTTTATGTGGTTATTGTAGGGTTTTTGTCATTCATTTCCGATTTTATTGCACTATGGTCAGATAATATGCATGGAATTATTTCAGTTCCTTTGCTTTTACTTAAGCATGTTTTGTGGACCAGTATATGATATTTTAGAGAATGACCCATGTGCAGCTGAGAAGAATGTGTATTCTTATGTTGATGGGTGGAATACTCGGTACACATGTACTAGATCAATTTGTTCACAAGTTTGATTCACTTCTGTTATTTCTTTGCTGATTTTTTGTTTGGTTCATCTGTCTCTCTGTGACAGTGGATGTTAAGTCCCCTGTTTTAACTGTATTATTGTTTATTTAGTTTTTTATGTGTATTAAGAATTGTCTTACATAGTTGGGTGCTCTGATA
This sequence comes from Dasyprocta punctata, assembly GCA_004363535.1. Lineage (NCBI taxonomy): Eukaryota > Metazoa > Chordata > Mammalia > Rodentia > Dasyproctidae > Dasyprocta > Dasyprocta punctata. Next base: position 1,497 of record RJWM01031845.1, on the reverse strand, counting down.
TTTGGTGCATATACATTTATGATTGTAATCTCTTCCTGTTGAAGTTTTCCCCTAACAAGTATGTAGTGACCATTCTTTATCTCTTTTGATCATTTTCGAAGTTCACATTTTCTGCAAACATAATAGCTACCCCTGCTTTTTTCTGGGTTCCTGTTGCATGGAGTATTGTTTTCCAGCCTTTGAGTTTTAGTCTGTGAATTTCCTTTTGAGTGAAATGTGTTTCTTGTACACAGCATATGTTGGGTTTTGTTCCTTAACCCACTCTGCTATTCTGTTTCTTTTTATTGGTGAGTTGAGACCATCTACACTGATTGATATAACTGATATGTACTGGCTCATGCCTGTCATGCTATGTTTCTGTTGTTGGTTTTCTAAATTTTCTGTTTAGTTATTTGCCCTACTTAGTGGTTTCCTTTTGTTGTTGTTCTTAAGATTGTAGCTATCATTGTCTCTTTCTAGAGTGTCTTTCAGTACTCTTTGTAGTGTTGGTTTGGTGGCCATAAATTTCTTCAGTTGTTCTTTGTCATGGAAGTATCTCACTTCTCCATCAATTTTTAAGGATAGTTTTGCAGGGTACGTCAATCTGGGTTGAAAGTTGTTTTTCTTTCAGGATTTGAAATATTTCACTCCAAGCTCTTCTTGACTTAAATGTTTGTGTTGAGAAGTCTGCTATGATTCTGATAGGCTTTCCTTCATAGGTGATCTGACAGATTTTAGTATTTTGTTCTTGTGCTGTATTTCTGATAGCCTAATTATTATATGTCTGGGTGAAGATTTATTTTGGTTTTGGTTAATTGGGGTTCTGTATGCCTCACTTATCTGTATATCAGATTCTCTTCCCATGTTTGGAAAGTTTTCTGCTCTTATTTCTGTTAATAGTCTTCACAGGTTATTAGTATTGACCCCTGCTCTTTCATTTATGCCTATTAATCTTACATTATTTCTCTTGGCATCATCTTGCAGCTGTTGAATTGTCATTTCTTGGTTCCTTACTATTTTTAAGAGATCTTTTCTTACATGGCCATAAGCTCCCAAGCTATCTTCAAGGTCTGAGATTCTATCTTCAGCTTCATTCAAGTGATTTTTCAAACTTTCCATGGAGTTTTTCATTTCCTGAATTTCCCTTTGAATCTGTTTCATTCATTCTATTTGTGTCTTATATTGTTCATTCAAAGTTTCCATCATTTTCTTATGTTCTTCTATTTTTTATCTTGCTCTTTAGATACACACAACATTTCTTTCATAATGACTGTCATTTTATTTTTTAGCTGAGAGATTATTTCTTTTTTTTTATTTAGGAGAAAATAGATACAGAAGCTAGAAATAAAAGTCAAAAAAGACAGACAAACAACAACAACAGATCTGATATGATAACATTGTAGGTTTACACACTGAGGTGGTTGAAGTTTGGCAGTAGTTACAATATTGCATATCATTACCTTCCTAGGGGTTGGGGATATTGACAGATATAGACATGTAAGATTCATCAATTCAGGT
>RJWM01031844.1:0-22010 GCA_004363535.1 Dasyprocta punctata | reverse complement strand
CTGAGGTCCACGTCTGTCTCTGAGGTCCACATCTCTGTCTCTGAGGTCCACGTCTGTCTCTGAGCTCCACGTCTGTCTCTGAGCTCCACGTCTGTCTCTGAAGCCCGTGTCTCTCTCTGAGTCCCGTCTCCCTGCCCTTCAGGCGCCGTAGTCGTTGCCTTCGTGGTCTGCTGGCTGCCCTACCACGTGCGTCGCCTTATGTTCTGCTACATCTCGAATGAGCAGTGGACCCCGTGAGTACTTGGGCCCTGGGCAGAAGTCCCCAGAACAGGCAGGTGGGGGCTGGCAGGGCAGCGAAGAAGACTGGGTGAGTGTGCTGAGCCCCAGGCCTGCGGGTGCGGTGCACAGGACGAAGCCAGGGAGAGCCGACTGGAGCAGACGCAGCACGCCCTGAGAGCCCGAGTCGCCGCGCTGGGTCTTAGAGGGCCCCTCACACACTGCCGACTGCAGGGTCTCGGCCACCCCAGGAAGATCGCAAAGCAGAGGGGAAGGCGCGCAGGGCAGTCAGGGCAGGCGGGCACTGAACTTAGCTGTGCGATGCGGGTGCTCTGCAGGGTGGGCTGTGAGAGCAGCGGGAGCGTTCCTGGGCCGCGGCGTGGGGCTGACCGCCTGTCCCCACAGGTTCCTCTACGACTTCTACCACTACTTCTACATGCTGACCAACACGCTCTTCTACGTCAGCTCCACCGTCAACCCCATCCTGTACAACCTCGTCTCTGCCAACTTCCGCCAGATCTTCCTGTCCACCCTGGCCTGCCTCTGTCCCATGTGGCGGCGCAGGAGGAAGAGGCCGGCGTTGTCTCGGAAAACCAACAGTGTGTCCAGCAACCACGGCTTCTCCAGCAGCGCCACCCGGGAGACACTGTACTAGGACGCACGGCCCGCAAGGCCGAGGAGGCCCCGAGGGCAGCAGCTCGGTCCAGGCTGTCGAGGGGGCCTCGGCCCGAGGCCCTTTCTCTTTGGCTTCTTCCCTCGGCCCAGCTCCCTCCTCCTCCTCCACCCCCTACCCCCTCTACCTCTAAACCCCGGAACCCAGAGCCTGTGCCCGCCCTGAACCCCAGACAGGCCTTGGGCAAGGGGGATCAGTGCTCAGAACGCAGGTCTTTGTCCCCAGACTAACGGATGTTCAGTGAGAAAGAAAAAGGAGGTGAGAAGATGGGGCAGCCAGGCTGGAGGCCCCTCCGCAGCCCCCGCGAGACTTCGGCTGTCCAGCCTACCCAGCTCCCATGAGGGGGAGGGGCGGGCCTGCAGGCCACACCCACCTCCTGCCTCTGGCCCAGCTCAGGGGGGTCCAGCCCCAGGCCCGGGACACTGTGACTCGGGCCTCACACCCAGACTGTCTCGCAGGCCAGGGGGCTGCCTCTCTGGGCACCCGAGGAGCCTGCGAGAGCTCTCCTCCAGGCCTGGGCCCATGCTGGGGGCGAGGCCATCTCCCACCCCGCCCCGCCCTGGGGTATCTGTAACCCACAGAGGGGACCTAGGCAGGGACGTGCACAGAAGGGAAAAAGGGGCTAACCGGTGAGAGCGCAGACCTGCCCCCCACCAGGCCTGGCCTTACCCAGGCCAAGACTGCAGAGGCCCTGCGTGGACACGAGCAGGGGGCACCGGGACCTTGGCCCTGCGGGGCGGCAGGCAGCGGAGCAGCGTACTCACGGCACACAGCGGAGCCAGCCCAGCCCATCCGGCCTCCGGGTGGGGGCTCTGAGAAGGGTCAGTGGGCTGGGGCTGGGGCCGGGACTGCAGCAGGTGAGGAGCGCGGACCGTGTGTCCAGGCACCCTGGCTGCCGCCGCTCCGGGCTGTGACGGGCTCATTTGTCACCAGCCGCCAGGCAGCTGCGCTGGCCCCCAGCTCCAGGCGCCGGGAGAGCAGGCGCCTCTGCGGTCTCCAGGAGCTGTCTCCAAACAGGACAGGACCCACACAGGCTCCCTGCCGAGACCAGGCAGGGGCCGGACCAGTGGGGTGGGAGGAACAGAAGGACCCAGAAAGCAAGATCTGGCCTTCAGAGGGGGCTTTGTGGTCTTGGGGCCCCACCTGCCCAGGAGCGAACCCAAGCACAGGCAGGCGGCCTGCCGGAACAGCACTGCCTTGGGATGCAGGGTCCAGTCCTGTCTGGGGTGGTGCCTCTCCCTCTGGACTGTAAAATGCTGAGCTGAGGCCAGGTTATGAGCAGCCACCCAGTCCTGGCCGCCCTGCCGTGAACTGGTGTGGTACTCAAAGCCATGAACTCCCTCTGCAAGCCACATGACCCTTCCGGTCACCAGGGCGGGGCTGGTACAAGCCAGGCTCATTTGCTGACCCCAGGAAGGACCCTGACCTCGAAGGGGCCGCAGAGGGCTGTGTGGTGCCCCCTGCTCAGCAAATCTGAAGGCCTGAGGCTGGGCGTGGGCACCGGGGGCTGAAGCAGCACGAGCTCAGGCCCAGGCGCTCCAGCCCCAGACCCCGCCTGGGCTTTCCAGACTGCAAGGGCCCCGGCTCCTGCCAGCCTCAGCTTCTCCATCTAAGACACAAGCACAGCCATTCTACCCTCTTGGCGGGGCAGGGCTGTCCCAGAGGACGTGGCCTAGAATGGACAGAAGGGACAAACCCTGAGGGGGCAGAGCCGACCCCTGCCACGTGGGCCTCCGATGCTGACGGCGCAGGTCTGGGGGGCTCGGGGGAGTGAGCTGCAACCCCAGCCCTCAGCGCACAGCCTTCACACTTCATACGCGTGCGTGACGCAGAAAGGGGCGCACTGGCCCCGGCCTGGGTCCTGGCTTTGGCCACATCGCAGTGAACCTCTGACGGCTTAGCCCTGTGCGCCGTGAGCTCACGCCCCAGGGAGTCCTGAGCCCCATGGGCCCAGGCGTGGTGGCAAAACCCGTCGCGTGCCTCAAACGTCCATCCATGTGCACTACCCCTCCGTGCTGCAACCGGGGAGCAAACCCCTCCGCCTCTCAATAAAGCAGCCTGTGGACCCCGACTTGGACTCTTATGTTGAGGGCCTAGGAGCATCCATCCTTTCTCCATTCATTCACTCATTCAGACAGGGGCTGCCGCAGCAGACAACCGTCCACTCGCCTCCCTCGTGAAGACGTGGTCACGGTCACGCCTGCCAGAGGCCGGGCCCTGCCCAGGCCGCCTCCCTGCCCCGGTCCCACGGCTCAGCTGCGCGCTTGCTTCCGGCAGGAATTTCCCCACGGGCAGTTGACCAATGGCTGTTTCTAAATTCTGGTTGAATTTTTAAAAGTAAAATCAGTGGGGTGGGGAGCATCACTCCGCGGTGGAGCACTTGCCTCGCATGCACAGGGCCACAAAAAACAAAGGTGTGTAAAATAAAATTCTGTTCTCCTGAGAGAAGTCTGTCCGAGACCAGGGGAGGGGACACCACTCTGGAGGAAGGAGGAGGAATCTGAATGAACCCAGAGAAACCGCCGGCCGCAGGGCCCAGTCGGACCGGTGGCATCTGAGGAAGACGGAGAAGAACCGAAGGAATCATCGTGACAACCCTTTCCTGCCCCAGCTTAGGACAGCAGAGGAGGAGCTGACAGACGCTTCCTGCCCGCGCCCCACCCCTTAGCCCCACCCTTAGCCCCCCTTGTCCCCTCTTCCACTCCAGCCTCATGACCTGACCACTCTCCTGCCCACAGTAGCCTGGCCCTGCAGTCCACCTGCTGGCCACGTCCCCTGGTCGAATGGACCCCAGCCTGCAGCCTCCACCGAGACCTGCTCCCCTTTCCCGCTCACGTCCCCTGCCGAGGAGCCACCAGCACCTCTGGCCACCCCGTCCCCTCCTAGTCTGACTCCGAGGTAGAGGGGAGGAGGCCAGAACTGTTCCGAGGGTGACAGTGTGGGGAGCTGTGGGGAAGTGCGTGCTGGGGGGTGAACCGTGTCCACTCGCGTAAGTGCTCGGTGGTGTGAGGAAGCTCACGCACTTGCGCACACGCACCACAGTCATCGGCTCCAGAGCCACCCTGCCTGGTTCCCTGCGGGCAGGCATAGGGGACCCCCAGCCCGGCAGGTGCCTCTGTACTGGGGCGTGTCCAGCCTCATCCCCTCTCCTGCCCCTGCCCGGCCCTCCTCTCCTGCAGCAGACATCCCAGGCCTCAGCACAGCAGCAGGGTTCTGTCCTAAGCCAAGAGCCACCTTCTGCGGGGCAGAGGGCGACGTCGCGGGTCCTCCCGGCCTCGCCACAGAAGGTGGTCAGCAGCAGAGCCACCCAGAGTCCGCTGAGGGCCAGCCCAGCCCCGCCAGCCCTGTGCCACCAGAGCCCCGAGCCGCCTGTGCTCTCCGTGCTCCCCTGCGTCCGTCCAGGTGTCCACCCATTCATCCACTGGCCCCTCAGTGGGGCGGCGAGGCCCCAGCTCTCTCCTCCAAGTCCCTCCCCTCCCACGTGGCTCCCTGGTTCCAGAGGCTCCTTGAAGAGAGCGCCAGAGAAACAGGACTCTAAGGGGGAGATTCCAGGCCAGTCACAGAGTGCGACTCAGCTCAGGGCAGCAGGAGGCCAGCGCCCAGGCCGAGCCCCGCCCACCGCAGGTCTCCGGAGCTGGCCCCTGTGCAGGCCTGGACAGGAGAGAACAGCCGCTCTGCGGCCACCGCCAGGCAACAGGCCAGAGCCGGGCAGAAAATTCTCTCCATTTTCAATCCATTTGAAGGGGGAAAAAGCAACCTGAGCTCCCAGCTCCAGAAAGCTCCCTCCCCCTGCACGCCGTGCCGCCACTCCCTGCAATTATGCTTTGAATTTCAGTTTTTCCCGGAGCACCATGGAAACCATGTCCAGGAAGGAGTGATGCGGAGGGGGCGGCACAGGGAGAGGCAGACACCCCTGGGTGCCCAGACAAGGGGGTGTCCGGCCCCCACTTCCCGCTTGGAGAGGCAGCCGGCATGCATGTGTGCACACACCCGGACACACAGCGCTGCACACACATGTACACACACACTTGTGCACACCCGAGCCCTAAACACACATGCACCTGTGGGCATGGATGTACACATACGCTGTCCATAAACACACACGCATGTATGCACACACTTGCGTGCACACAGACGCACGCACACACGCAATGGCACACTATGTGCAAAGAGCATGCACACACACATGTACACACCCACATACACAGTCTTCATCAGGGCCATTCCTTGGGTCTGGGAGCCCTGTGGCTCCCGTCCTGCCAGCCCAGCTCATGACTGGAGGAGCACGGGGCCGTAGGGAAGCCCCCGGTAGGGGGGCACCAATGGCAGGGGCCTCCTGGGGAGCACGACCCTCTCAGCTCAGTCCCCACTGCCCTCCTGGCCCACGACTGATGGCCACTGAGTCAGCCCTCCACACAAAGAGCAGGAAGCCCCGGGTCCACGCACACAGCCCCAGAGCAGCCCTCACCCACACTGGATGAGGCTGGATAAACACCCCTGCGCTGCTCGCTCTGTGGGCAGTCACCTGAGGGTCTGCGCCTGGACCAGGGGCCCGGCAGGGCACCTGCCTCACCCTCTGCGGCTCCCAAGCCCGGCCCTTCCACACTCCCCTCGGAGGCACCTTTTGAATAAATAAACTGCTCACACTCAATCCTGGTTTAGAGTCTGCAGCCAGGAAAATGAGGCAAATACGTCCCACACAGTCACTGGTAGGGGGACGAGGCCCAGACGCCAGCACCAGCCTCAACTCTGGTGGGGCTGAGACACAGGGCGGGGAGGAGGCCAGACAGAGGAGGGAGAGAGGGAAGGGAGAGGAAGCTAAGGGACGAGCGAAGGAGAGAGGGAAGACGCGAGCCAGGAAGGGAAGGAGCAGGAGGCCGCCTGGGAAGAGGACAACGACCCGACCCAGAGGAGGGCCCAGGACGCAGCAGGAAGAGTGTTCTGGGCCTTGACCTCCCCACCCCCAGGTGAGGGTCTCTCCCTGCAGAGCCTTGAGCCGCAGCCTCCTGCCTGCAACAGCCCACAGCTGGGAGGGTCCCTCACCCCTCCAGTGATCACTTTACAGATGGGGAAACTGAGTCCTGGCAAGAGGGAGTGACCTTCCCAGGTTCCTGGAGATCTCAGCAGCAGAGCTGAGACTCAAACCGACTCCCTCCCTCAGTCCAGGCAGCAGCAGAGGCCCTGAGGCTCACAGCTCACTGGACGGCAGGGGCCCGGGACGTCACACGTCACAGTGTGGGGCCCAGTATGCAGAGCCGGGACTCTGCAGGGGCCGGTTTCCTGCTCTGCTCTGGGATCGAGGTCCTAAGCAGGCCTGAGGAAGGACCTAGCCCTGGTCACCTCCACAAGCCAGAGGCACCCAGCAAGTTCCAGCTCCCCAGGAATAGAGGGTCTCGCCGTGGGCTGGGGTTGAGGGGGCAGACAGTGGACGCAGTGGCCAGCCCCAGGGCTCCCAACAGCGCCTGTGAGTGCAGCTGCCCGTAAACGCTGGCCACGGAGACGGGGCTGCCCCATGCAGGCGTCCACGCTGGCCTGGCCATGTCTCCTTCTGACAGGCGGTGTGTGTATCTGCCCACAGTGGCGTGGCCTGCACGTGCTCAGCCATGCATCCAAGCAGAAGGTCCCTCCTGCCCTTGTGGCCATTTATAGTGTTTGTGGCTTTGGCGACCATGTGTCCAGAGGCTCTCTTCCCAACCCTAGGTTCTCCCTTTCACACGCAGCGCTTCGCACAGCCAGCCCAGTTCTGCTCAGGGCCGCGGGCGCCTCTGCTCCACATCGGTGGCCACAGCACTGCAGCTCACCCTCAAGGCCCCATGACAGGGTGGGCCCCGTGCCTGGGGCAGAGCTGCGAGAATGCAGACCGGAGCCCAGGTGCCTCCGCACCCATGGGTCCTCTCCCCGTGCCCCAGAAGGGGAACAGCCCCTGCCGTTGAGGACAACTCGGTCACACAGTCAGGGTCCTTCCTGATTTTGCAGGGCTGCTGGTACCTAACAGATACTCAGAAAGTCTACTGGAGAAAAGAATGAATGAAAGTCCGCTTCCCCTCCATTCAGTGCTGGAGGGCAGCAGAGCAGAGCCGCAGCCTCCTCCCCTCCCCGGGCCCGTCCTGGAGCTGCGTCCCTCCTAGGTGATCATAAACTCATGGCTGAATGGAGTCAGGTGCCCTCCGTGGTCCCTGAAGCCTCTTATGTGTTTGCCACATCACAGACACATGACACAAATCAGGCCACGGCACCCTCTGGACTCACCCTTGTCCTCAGATCTGCACAGCTCTGAGCAGAGGGGCCAGCCAGGCTCAGCCCAGCTGACACACCTGGGGCCAGCTGGCCAGGCGGTAGACCTTCGGGCATACATTCTTGTAAGACCAGGTGGGATGGGACCCAAGGCGGCCGCAGGCGAGCTGCTCCTGGTCAGGACCCATCACGAGGGGGAGCAGGTCGGGACTCACTCCTACACCCTGGGTGTCTCCTCCAAAAGCACCACCACCAACCCAGAGTGCACACGAGTCTTCCAGGTTGCATCCAAGCCTTCCTGGTTCCTTTACTCAGGGACACAGGCTTGGAAGAAGACCTAATGGGCTTCCAGGCCAGCTGTCTCTCAGAGGGTGTGCAGACGCCCAAGGCTCTGCCTCCTGATGTCCATTCTGAAAGGAGCCACTGGTGAGATCGCACCATCTGTCCACTCTGTCGGTTTTACCAGAAAGCCCAGGGCTCTGCCTCACTTACCCCCAAAGCCCACGGCTCCTCTGTGCATTGGCAATTCGGGCTGCTGGCTACAAATGCAGTGTGCAGATTCCAGGGAGGGACCTCTATGCGAGGGGCAGGGCTGCCCAGGTGCATGCAGACCCCACCGGCCCAGGGAGGTAAGTCACCCAGGAACGTAGGGTTCCCTCGGCAGCCTAAGACCAACTCACAGGAGCCAGAGAACCCAGCTACCTCTGCAGCCTCAGCACAGGGGGACGCTGAAGCAAGGCACCCAGGGAAGGGCATCCGATGAGGTGCAGGCGTCCAAGGGCCAGCTCCGGACTAGCGCACCTCCTGTTCCTGTGTGCCCTGCACCCCCCAGGCGAATGCCCAGTGCTCCAGTCCTCGACTCAGGGTGGTCCTAGGAAGCAGCATTGGGGCGGGACTCCACACAGCGTTGGACACATTACAGATCATTAGTGATGGTCAAACACGGGGAGCAGAGACGGAAGAAACCCGGGAGCCTCCAGCCCGCCTATTCGTTGTCCTTGAGTTTAAGCCTGCCTTTCCATCTGCCGCTATCTGCTGAGGTTTTCTTGTCACCCACCTGAGGGCTCGTGCCACCTCAGTATACCTCCACTGCTTTCTTCTTCTGGGACAAGGGCTCACTGTGTAGTTCAGGCTGCTCTTGGCTGTATAGCCCAGGTTGGTCTTGAACTTGTGGCAATCCTGCTGCCTCAGCCTCCCCAGTGCTGGGATTGCAGGCCTGCACAACCGTGCCCGGCTTGCCACTGCCTTTAATGTCTCCACACCTTGTAGGTGGCCCAGATCTGCACCCACAGCTGCCCCCACTCCCCCTCCGTAGAGGTGGCTCTGTGGGAACAGGCCGGGGCAGTAATGATGGTCAGCTTCTGATCTCACACTTCTGCATGAGTACAGGTGTTGTAGTCAGAGGTTACAAAGAGAACAACTGCATACAGGACCCAGAATTTGTAATACTGTTTTATAATAGTCACCCAGAGTTAAACACAAGAAAGTACAGGAAATCTGTCCACAGCACTAAGACCCAGGATATTCAGCCGAGGGCCTGGATTCCACAGCGATGTCCTGCACAAGTCCAGCTAGAGACCCAAACGCATGACAATGCCTCCCACAAATCCAACTGGAAATCTGAGAGCCCACAATAAGGACTCACACCCGTCTATTTTATGGTTCTGTGCCGGGAGGCCCAAAGCAGAGCTCCCCCAAGGTGAACCACAGCCACTCTCATTGATGAGGTCCCGAGCTCCTCCGATGATAATGGCCGAATCCATATTGGGGAAGCCAGCAGGACAAGCACCTCCAGGAGAATCATCGGCTCGAAACAGTACCTCTTGAAAGAACCCACAACGCTTCACTCTTCTTCCCCACATCTCTATTTATGCTGGTAACTTTCTTCAGGTGGGCCATCTTTACTCAACACCAGCTGAATTAATTCGGCTGGTGCTAAGTTGACCACCGGTTTTTAATCCATAACAACAGTGAAACATTTCTCACTGTGCTCTGTGTCAACCATGACATCAACGCTCACAGTGGAATCGCCATTTCTGGGTTGCAGGGCTTGTGTGCTTGCGATTCTGTTTTTATTGCCAAACATACTCTACAGAATCGTGTCCTTGCATGGTCTGAGCATTTGCAATTAAAGTCTTCAGCCCCCCTTGGATGCTACTGGCAGAACATTCCACATCTTTTCCTTTCTACATTAGTCACCAGGCACTCAGAGGAAACCCTGCACCTTCTGGCTAAGCCTCTCCTGCCAACTGCAAAATGGGCTGGCACTTAGACCAGCGCCAGGCACGGCCACTCTGGGCGCCCGAGTCCGCCTGTCTTCTGCCCGCTCACCTCGCCCCAGTGGCTTCTGCGCCGCAGACTTTGTCTCAGCCAGCCAAGCCACTTCGGAGACCAGAGGGGCCCAGGCAATGTGTGTCACCATGCGGATGAGAGGAACCACAGGTCCAACCAAGTCCTGCGGGCTCCACTTGAAATAACTTTGGCCTTCATCCTTCCACTGGAAGGCTGCTCCCCCTGTGCCCAGCACAGCAAGCTCTGGACCTCAAGACTGAACAGAACCGGTTTGCAGCCCTACTCAGGAGCTCCCTGGCTGGAGGCAGGGGAGCCCCTCGGGGGAAAGTGCCGAGCTTTCATTTGTGTGATGCTAGCCACGGGTCCTTCTTAGCCTGGAGAGATGCGCTGACCGTGGACACGAAAGTCCGGCCTGCACGGTCAGAGCCGGAGAAGCCGAGGAGCCACCCCAGCCCACCTTGCGGGCCACAGCGGTGGACACAGGCGCCCAGCGAATCGTTTTGTCTTCCCACCCCTTTGCCTGACAGTGCGCTTGGCTGCCGGGAGCTGCTTTTGCTGTCTACAGGGACCACCCGCGGCCACACCCCAGCCTCCACCTGCCTGGATCAGGTGCCACCAGCCCCCGGCTCCCAGCCTGCTGTCTGCACCTGAACTTTCAAAATGGGAAACGTAAAAGCATTCATTCACTCCTGAGCATCTTGAAAGCGCACACAGTACAAACGCAGTCTCCACTAGTGCCGCCCAGAGATCATTGCTGCCCACAGACCGGCGGGCACGTGGCCGCCAGCCAGGGACAGCCCGCAGCAGTGGGGATGTGGCCGCCCTGAGAGCAGCGCGCAGCAGGCGCAAACAGCTGCCCGCGCACGCTCACTGCGCCCGAGGCACGGTCTGCTCGTCTGGTGCCCGGCGTCCTCCTGGTTGCCCACAGGCCCAAGGCCTCTCTTTCAGATGAAGAGTTTGACCCGCAGATGCTTCTAAAACCAAGCCAGCCTGGCCCGTACAGTGCAGGGGTCCTCGTCGGCCGTCAGTGGTGTCCAGCAGAGACCCACGCCTCTTCTCTAGCCTGCGGTCCCCACCATCCCCACAGTGCCTGCGAGGCTGCGGCTAAGCTCGGCCACCCCGCCCCGGCCCGCGCCCATTAGACCTTTCATTTTATTATGGAATATTTCTTTACACCCTCAAAGCAGCCCTGGGTTCCTGCTGTCCAGTCCAGCAGAAGCTGCCCACTGCCCTCCCATCCGCGCTCAGACGCGTGGCCTCCGGCCCTGACTCCTTTCACTGCTCAGGAGCTGCTCGGCGGGCGTCCGCTGGACACAGGCCCTGGGGCGCAGGAAGGAGCCCCGAGCCGGCCCCGCCTCACTGGTGCACAGGCACACCTGTTCACACGCCTCTGGCTACCTTCCTGCGTGTGGCCCCCAAAACAGAAATATGGACCCCCGTCCTTTCTGCCACCGTCTCATTAGGGGCCGTGCCACAGGCGTGCAGTGCCAACAGCACATGTGATTTTCCGTTTGCACGTGTGTGCTCGTGTGTGTGCGTGGCACCGAGACTTGAACCCCAGGCTTTCTTTGTGAGCTACAGACATACGCAGCCCTTTTTGAATTTCATTTTTTATTGTGAGACAGACTAAATTGCCTGGGCTGGACTCAAACTTGCTATCATACTACCTCAGCCTCCCGGGTGCTAAAATGACAGCCAAGTGTCACCACGCCCAGCTATGTGTGATGTAAATGTCTCTGATAATCACATCCAAAAAGTAAAAAGGAACAGGCAGAATTCATTTTAATATATTTAATTTAATCTAGTACATCCAATTAAATATCACTTCAACGTAAAATGAATATAAGAAATTGCTACTTCTTTTTTTCCTTAGAAGTCTTTGAAACCCAAGATGCAGTTTATGTTCCAGCACCTCTTGATTTAGATGCTAAATTTGCATTGGAAATACTCAATCTGTATTTAGATTTCATAAACTGCACAATTCAGAAAATAAATTCACATATGCTGCTCCAAACAACAGTAGTTGGTTGAAGTTGTCCAATAAGTGGATGAAGTGTCAGCTTTTTAAGTTAAAATTATTTAAAATAAGATAAAAATTTGAACTGCAGTTCCTCAGTTACACAAGCCACATTTCAAGTGTTCAGCAGCCCCACAAAACCTGTGTCTCCATGCAAACACGGGTGACCACGGTCGGAAAGGTCTTGGGGCTGAGCTGCGGCCCCGGGGTCCACTCCTTCCTTCCAGGGCCTCCCTAGCTTCACACAGCTGCACACCTGGCATCTGCTGTCCTCCCGGTGCCCAGACACTGGCCGGACAGCCCCTGCGGTAACCTCAGTGACTCCTTCCAGCACCCCCAAGGGTGTCCGGGCGTGGCCTTTAGGACGCGGTGCTGGGAGCACCTGGGCGGCAGAATCTCCCTGCCTCCCGCGCCCACAAGAACTGAGTCCTGAGTTCCTGCTCGGCGTTCAGGGCTCAGCAGCAGCCAGCAGGACCGGCGCCCAGGGTCACTGTCACCCGGCCGGGGAGGCTTTGGAGAGCACAGGATGCTGCGGCCTTGCGCGAGGAGGACTGGGCCAGGCAAACGGGCCCACCGCGGGGCGGGGTGTCAGAGCCAACAGCGACCTCACGCACTCAGAAGAAAAACCCAGGGTTGGAGGGGCTCTGACCCCTGGCAAAGGATGAACCTCCCAGAGAGGCTCAGGGATACCTGCTGGGAAACAGGCCAGGCAGCGGCATTCCCAGTACAAAGGGCCCCCCAAATGTGGGGGCCAGGATGCAGGGGCATTGGCCAGTGGTGTAAGGATGGGATCCCAGGGCAGAGCTGTGGGGCATGGGGGACCGCACAGGAGGGGCCGTGCTGCCCAGGCGTGAGTCCACACAGTCCCAGCCTCGGCCCCATCCCCGGGGAGCTCCCGAGACAGCTCCGAATTCGTGCTCCGACTGCGGATCCTGTGGAGCCCGTGTCCTGTGTCTGGCCAGGCAGGCGGCAGCACCTTGGCATAGGAGCAAGGCTTTTATTCACCTGTCTGCGTACGATGGGGAGAGCCACAGGGGAAAGGAAGCCCAGGCTGACCGAAGGGAGGGCAGAGCTGAGCGGCTGTTACGGCACCTGGGGGTGGCAGGGACCTGGTCTCTGGGGCCGCTGCATGGAGAGGTGGGGCTTTGGCTGCCCCTGCGCACCTCCTCAGCAGGTTTCTTTGTGCAGCAGTGTCTCCTTGCCATGCAGTCTCCCTCCAGGCGTGAGTTTTGCTGTGCTAATGAAGGGATCGGCCGATAGGTTACTTTAGTGACGTTCCACACAGGCCTCCCGGATTCCCTCATCAGCTGGGAAAGTTCCTGATTGGAGCAGGATGGATCCCTCCCTTGCCTCTGTGGGTTTGATCTTAATGATCTTGTTTTCCTTGGCTCCAGTTATTGCTTCTCTGCTTGGTGTCTCAGCCCTTTGAAAGCTGAATTGGCATCACACCTGCCTGCCTCCAGTGGTTCCCTTCACTTGAGAACCTTGAATACTGGGGCCCTTCTTAATCAGTTTTCCCATTTGTCTGTTAACCCCTAAGACTAAGGCTAGCGGGGCCGTCCCGCTGTCACCCATCATCTGATGGCGAGGGCGCCCTGGAGGACGGAGCTCTGAAAACCCGCAGATCTGCACAGAGCAGGGGAGATGCTGCCGCTGGCTGCCCGCAGCTGCCCACTGTCAAGGCTGGGGACATGGAGCAGAGGCCTGTGCTCCCCTCGGAGCCCCAGTAAGGCCTCCTCGGTCACTCTCCCGCAAAAGCAGTTCCTGGCAGCAACCCCGGAGGCTGAGGGCTGGCACTGTGGGATTGAATGAGTGGTTACCCAGGAAATGCCAAGGCAGAGCCCCCCATGGTGGGACAAGGACCAAGTCTGAGCCCATAGCTGGTCATAGAGGATGAGCCCTGACCCAGCTCTTGCCCTGCCCTAAGACCCCGTGAGATATCTGGGCTCAGAGCCCACGACGTGACCCCTTGGCACTGCTCCTCACGGCCCCAGAGGGAGCGGCAGACAGTGCATGTGACGGGCAGGGCTGGTTCCAGTCTGACCTAGGATGGTGGCATTGAGGGTCTCCCTGCTCCCTGCCCTGCCCACCAGGGGTGGGCAAGCGTCCTGGCAAGTGCAAGGCCAGCTGCTGGGCAAGTTCAGAAGAGTCTTACTACAGAGCAGCAGGGATGCTGGTCACAAACTGACTCAGGGCAGCAGGCGAGGCCAGACCCTGACCAGCATCTACAGCCATGCGGTGCAGAGGCCAGAGCCGGGCAGGGCTGCAGGCCTCCCACAACCCCTGGGCGGGTCCCCCAGGGCTTTTCCCCGCCCCTGCGTGCTGAGCGCAGCCCAGGTGAGGCCCACAGGGACGGGAAGGAGGGGCTCGGGGGCGCACATGGGCAAGGTAATCACATTACGGCTGACAGCCTCCTGAGAGCCACGCTGTCCCCAGAGTCACCCCAGTGCAGAGGCAGAGGGCACCCTGGCACCCACAGGGAGCCGGCCAGCGCAGCGGCCTGCATATCTGGCTCCATTTGTCCACATCAACCATTTCTCTTGGGCCCAAATTGCCCTTAATCACCTCGTCCCTTCTGCCCGACTGTCTGGCTCCTCCACGGGGCCCAGCCATCCATCTGCCGTGGAGGACGGTGCTTCCGGGGGCTCAGGGGGCAGAGCACCCGCTCTGGGCTGTGAGTGTCGCCCGGCCTCGCCCTGACTGGGTGTGGAGCAGCTGCTGGACCTCCTGTCCAGTGGCGCAGACCCCGGCCCGCGGCAGCAGCCACAGCTGAGGAGCAGTGCGTCGCCTCCTGAGGTCCTTGCACCCCTGAGCATCTGCATCTGATAATCCCCCCCGGGCTGCTGTGCCTGCCCCATGGTGTCCTCTGGGCCTGCACATCCATTCCCAGCGCTTGAAACATATTTAATGAGGACCTACTGTGTGCGCCAAGGCTGGCGTAGAAGCCCCAGCCACCTTCAGTGCAGTTCCACGCCCACCAGGTTGTCCTGCGGACAAGGCCTGAGAGCCTGTGTTCACCAGTGCTCTGACCTCCTGGCAGCCCCATGGGGTGGCCCTCCGCGTCCCCTCTACAGAGGAGGAAGGGGCGGAGGAGGAAGGGCCCAGGCTCTCCAGGCCCTGGCTGGCGCAGTGCAAGGAGGATCCGCCCGGGGCTGGGGTGGGGCAGACTTGGAAGTTTACTTCCCACCTGGATCCCGCCCTTCCCGAGCCCAGCCAGAGCAGTGGATCCATGCAGGCGCCAAGACCCACACGAGACCCATCCCCTCACGAGACGGTGTTGGCAGCCAGAGACCTCCTTCCACGAGGCAGCTTCATGGGAGTGGCTGGAGGCAGAGCTTGAGTCCTGAGCCCCTACCTCCGGCCTGGCCATGCCGCCTGTGCTCACGGCCCCCACGCCTGCCACAGGCACCCCTGTCCGCCTCCCCTCCGAGCAGTACCCACCTGCAGCGCCCCCAGGCTCCACCGTGCAGTAAGGAGGAGGCGTCAGTCCAACCGCCCTCAGTCACTGCAGCGACACTGGCTCGAGTGCCCTGTGCACCAGCTGTCCTGCGCCAGCCTCAGGGAGGGACAGCAGCACAGCCGTCTTCCAGGGGAAACAGGCTCACAGGAGCAGCACACACGGATCACCTCACCGGCAGACGTGGCCGGGATGGGGACCAGGCCCACCGCGTGCCCTCAGCCTGGGCAGGTGCCCCTTGAGCTTGACACCAGCTCTGGGGAATGGGGCTGGGGGGCCCAAGTGCAAATCCAAAGTGAACAGAATTCATTTCCCCTGGTGCAGAAAAGAGACTCTTCGTACAGCTTTACTGTGAACCTATAATTGGGAGGCACTTGACACACACGTGAACCTTTTAAAAGCCCAACAAGCCTCTCGCCAGCTCACACAGCAGCAGCGCCTTTCTGGAGGCCCGGGAGCCATCTGTCTCGGAAGCATAAACACGAGGATGCCGGCGCCCCAGCACAGGCTCCGCGGTGGGCAGGGCCTTCCCCAGCCGCAGGATGATCCAAAACCGCCTCCTGTCACAAAGATGAGAGTTTATTTCCCTTTGGAAAACCCAATTAGCTAGCGCAGATGGCGACCACAATTTCCAGGTGGATTGGGATGAAGCGTGTGTGACAAACGTGCTGGCGCGTCCTCGCACTCGAGGGCCGGTTACCGGGCCTCCCGAGAACGTGCGCGTGCGCAGTGGGCCGCGTCCGCCTGGCTCCGTGCGGCGCGGCTCCTGTCTGTCTCGGCACTCTCGGCGGAGTGCCCGGATGCACGGGCTCGGTGGTTTTCTGCTGGTTCAACAGCCAGACGGGGTTCTTTCCCTTCCACCTTCACGGAGAGCTTCTGCGCCTTGGCAGGAGACTTTATTTTTAATTCTATTTCTTTGACATGCACAAGTCACTCCAACTCCATGTGACTTGGAGGGGCCAAAGGACCAGATACTCTGTCCCCCTGAAAGGCGTTTTCCAGTCTTCGCTTCCACACGTGCCTGTAGATGAGGCCCCTGCTCAGAGAAGCACGCAGGTGCCCCGAGAGGGTGGAGCGGGCTGGGCCCCAGCACACTGACCCGCATGACAGGACTGAGCAGGCGCGGCCACCGGCCACCTCCCAGAGACCCCCCACCCGCTCTGGCGGAGGAGGCCTCGGTGGGCAGAGGGAACTGCACCTGTGATCCCCTACCCACCTTACCAGGGAGCCAGCCTCAAGTGTCACCAGGGAGCAACTCCGCTGATGCTGCTGGCTGCCCGAGAACGCCAGGCCGAGCGCAGGAGCTTTCGAAGGAAGTGTCTCATGGGTGCGTTCGTTACTTGGCCAAGACGCCCAGAATAGTCACGAACTTTTCTATGACCCCTGACCTGCACTTGCTTCTACAGCTCACCTTCATTTTTTATGTATAATTCTAAATCTATACAGTTTTCTTGTTGCTCATGATCCGACTTAATGAGGGTACAAAAGCTGGTACAGAGCTGGGTCCCCTCCCCCAGGCCTACGCAGAGGGACGCCCGCAGGGGAACGTGAATGGTGACCCTCCGGCCACACTCGGGCCGTGCTCCCTCGGCCTAACTGCAGCTGTGAACCTCTCCGTGGCGGACCTCGGATCTGCACCCCTCTGGGAAAGTCGTTTGGTATCGGGGGTGAGGCAGACTGGAGCCGGAAGACGTGTGCAGCCGTGTTACGTGACAGGGCAAAGGAAACGACAGGTGCAGCGCAGGCGGCAAGCGTGCAGGTGGGAGTGGGCCCCCACCCCCGGAGCCTCCTCTGCAACTCAGGAGCCGCACGAGGGAGAATCCACCCGTTGCCCCGCAGGCAGGTGCATGGTATGGGAGGGAGGCAGGGACTCCGGGGTGAGCAGGACTTCGCTGCCTTCGATGGCTTCGGAGATGAAAAAGGAGCCAGAAGCCAGAGGACGGGGTCTCAGGAAGCCGGGAACAGCCCAGCCGGCAGCCAGAGAGCACCGGGCCTCGGCCCTGGAATTCGGAGACTGGATTCCAACAGGGAAGAGCAGGAAGTGGATTCTTCCCAGAGTCCCCCGCCTGGAACCCAAGTGGCCCAAACCTTCCTGCGGCCTTCGGAGACCCTGAACCGAGAAACCAGCCCAGCCCCTGGAGACCTCTGCCCTGCAGAATAGGAGGTGACCAATGAGACCTGTCTTAAGGTGACAGGTTTATTGCAACTCGTTACAGCAGGCATAGGAAGCTGACGTGATATCCCACCAACTAGAAGCTTTCTGGCAACTCATTTGCCAAGGCTCTGCTGGTGAAAGTATCAATGAGTCTCAACATTTTGCTGTTAAGAATGATTTGTGCCAGGTGTGGTGGCATACACCTGTAATCCCAGCTACTTGGGAGGCTGAGGCAGGAGGATCACAAGTTGGAGGCCAACCTGTCTCAAAATTAAAATTAAAAATATCTGGGGATGTAGCTCAGTGGTAACACAGGCCCATCCTGAATGAGGCCATGTGTTTGGACACCAGTTCTGCAGAAAGAGGAGGAAGAGGAAGAGAGGATGAAGAGAAGAAATGTTGCACAGCTATGCTTGTGTTTGTCCAGTGCTTATGTACATTTGTGGGGGACAGTAAGTCCGCTCTCGAACTCTGCGTTAAGTTCTCCGGGCTGCTGTGAGGTCAGCGCCCCCGCGTGACCGTATGCAGCACCGCAGCTCAGGACGGAGCGGCTGATGCGGCCGGGCCCTCTCGCCCCACGCCCAGCGGGACCTTCTGAGAGCCCTGCAGACGCACCTGCTAAGCTCTGAGTTGGGGGCTGAGACCGAGGCGCGTGAGGGCCACCCCTGAGGGCCTGGGCGGACTAGGAGGCCCTGGCTCCATGCTCCTTGGAGCTTCTGAGCCGTCAAGGCTGTGTTCCCCATGTCTCTGAGGGATGCTCGGGAGAAACACCTGCAAGGCAGGGCAGGCTGGCCTGGGCCAGCACGGTGGGCCAGCAAATGGACGGGGGGTGGGGGGCGCTGGGCTGGGCCTGCACCCTCCTTCTTTGGCCTTGTGCAGTGGCTGCTGGCCACGGGTGGTGTCCACCCTTGCCACATTTACCCTCACCCAGAAGAGCCGTGTGTGACTCTCAGGTCCTGGCCGTGCCACAGGTTCAGCCCTCAGCCACCCGGGGATTTGGGTTTGGGCGGCCTCAGTGTTCCGGGTCAAATCCTTCCTGGAGTGTAGGAGAAGGATTCGAGCTGCAGGAAGCTGCTCCAGAGTAGGGGTCTGTGCCCAGATCCCCAATCTCCTAAAGGACTGCACAGCAAAGGCCCAGATGAGGCAAGTGGTGTGATCTTTAGGGCTCCAGGAGGGCCAAAATCCTCTAGAGTTCGTAACTGGTGGCTGAGACGGACCGCCTCTGGGTGGCCTGTATTTATTCAAAACAAGGAAGTGGGTGACGTGGAAAACGCAGGAAACCTGAGTAGGAACCTGGGAGGTGTTCAGGGACCCCTCCAAGCAACAGATGATGCAAATTAAGAAAGTCTCCAGGCTGGGCGTGGTGGCGCACGCCTTTAATCCCAGCACTGGGGAGGCTGAGGTAGGAGGAGTGTTGTGAGTTCGAGGCCGGCTTGGGCTACAATGTGAGCAAGGCTGGCCTGAGCTACATAGTGCAACCCTGTCTTGAAAAAAGTAGGGCCGGGAGTTTAGCTCAGCAGCTTAAGCATCTGCTTGGCAGGTGGGAGGTTGAGTTCAATCTCCGGTACCAACAAAAACAAATCTCCAGTGTCTCAGCCGTGGCACCCCAGGTGTCCTGCCCCCCACCCTAGGTGTCTCCTTGCTCTCAGTTCGGCCCTGCCTGGGCCGTGCCACAGCCCTACACGTGCACTCAGCCTCAACAGCTCCAGCACTCCAGGTGATTTCTGAGGGCACGAAGGCTCCTAAAGAAGCCTGGCCGGGCCCCTAGGTCCTGCATTTTTAATACAAAAATGCAAAGGAGATGGTTTTGCCCACGGGGCCAGCGTGGGCTGCACGTCTTCCGGCTTTGTCGTCTCCTGCCATGATCTCCACAGCGGCACAGAGTCCTGAAAATATCGGTTGCTCTGCAGGAAGCCCTGGGCACCCAGGGGTGTGTTGAAGCAGGGTCAACTGAAGGTGCAGGGTGGGGGTGGGGGGGGACAGGCGGTGCCCGAGCTGCTGCTGGACCAGGCGTGGAGAGGGGGAGTAGCTCCCCCGCACAGCCCAAGCCCGCCCGGAGCGGGCAGCCCACGCGCCCGGCTCGCAGCCGCTGCCCGCTGAGGAAGCTCAGCTCGCATGCAAGCGGCGGAGGAGAGCGCTGTGTTTCCCAGCCTCCCGGCGGCCCACGCGAGTGCCCGGGGGAGTGAGGACGCGTCTGTTGTCTGTTGACGCCTCCGTGAGTCAGCTGCAATGTGTCAAGGGGACGTGATAAACACTGGTAATGTTCCTCCTCCGGGAAGTCACAGCCTGACACACGCGGGGCGGGGCTCGGGTCCCCGTGGAGAGCACTGGGGCCACGGCCCTGCCCGGGGTGACAGCAGACCGCGTCCTGCGAGGGCAGCCAGGGAGGACCTGCACCCGGTCCTGACTCACTCAGCGGGGCAGCAGAGGCTTCTTGGGCTCCTGACCGACCGCCATCGGCCGCACCTCCGGGGAGTCCCTGAGGCCCCAGGAACGGGTCAGCACTGACCGGCTTCCGTGGCACTCGGTGACCACAAACTTCAAGGAAAGGAAAACCCACCCCAGCAGCTCTGCCCCAAGGAGCTGGACATGCAGACCCAGGCCGCCACCGCTGAGGTCAGCTGTGAGTGCTGAACAGCTCAGACCATCAGGGGGCCTGCCTGGCCTGTGGGCGGCAGCTCGGAGCTCAGGCTCCTGGGGCCAGCACGGCCAAGGCCTAGGTGGCCAGCTGTGGATGGGCATGCCCAGGTCTTGTGGGGCATGACTGTTCAGTTCCCCATGACAGATCCCTACCAGGAGCCCAAGTGGCCCAGGAAAGCCCCTGGCCCTGACCCCTGCTCCTCAGACCTGGACTCCTGGCAGAGGCTGGACAGAACTGGACAGCTGAGGACAGAGCGCCACACGGCTCCGAGCTGGCACTCGCCTTCGTCCTGAGGACAGCGTTTGTCCAGGGAGTGCCCCGCCTGCCCCTCTGTCCTGCCATAGACTGCTGGGCAAGAGTGCATGGGATTCCCGGAGCCGGGGGCACCTTCTAGAGATTCTTTTCAGATTCTTATTGTCCTGGACTAAGAGTCAGTGGACAAGAGCAAAAGGCAGCAAGGTTTTACATTTATTAAAGGTAGGGAAAGAAAAGAAGTATGCGCTTTGGAGGGAGGGCAGACCACGGAGGAAGCTTACAGCGGTCCCCGGTGTCCTGGTGGCTGTCCCCCACTCCCAGGCTGACGTCAGACCTAGGCGGCCTCTCAAAACCTGCTTGAGTTCTCACAAGAACTGAGGGCAGCACTCTCTGCTTGGCCCCAGGTGTGGGGCTTGGGCGCATCTCTTGGATCCCCATGACGGACAGGTCACACCCGCTTGCCCGGCCCGCTGACCACAGCCAGCCTGACCACTCCGACCTCAGAATGAAGTGACAGCAGGACGGATAGAGAAGCCGAGGGGGGCCGACACCTCACGGCAGGAGCGCCCGGCCTCGGGGCTGGAAGTTGTGTTTCCTACACAGAGCCCAAGGTGTCACAGACAGGCCACCTGGAGAGCTGGGACAGGGACACCTGCTCCACGTGGGGTGCCGTGTCAGGGCCCATCTGACCCCGTGTCGCTGGCTGCCGCAGCCCCCACACCTGCGATGCCGGGCCTTCCCCCCAGCAGCGTCCCGTCCTGGGAGCTCACGGGCAGGCAGCACTCGTGCTCCTGCGGTGGTGGCCGGCTCGCTTTGGGGCCTGTGGCCCTTTCTTTTCTGTGGCAGCCCCTAGCTTTGCTTGATGCCCCATCCAGCTGGGCTGCCAGCCCCTTCCAGGATGGAAATGTGCATCCGGGCTGGAGGCAGAGTCCGGGTGGCAGGGACTCCGTCCACCCTGCCTCCTGGGGCACCTGCCAAAACCCCAACTCCCAGCAGCTCCACAAACCCCATCCAATCATCCCCTGTCCTCTGGAGCCAGCTAGGGGTCCATTCTGCTGACCACCCCAGATTTCACCACCAGAAACTGGGGAAGACATGTTGGAAAGGCAGGTGATGGTGTCCCTCCAACTGGGCAGGACAGCAGCCTGCCCGTGAGGAAAGAGGCTCGAAACCCGCCCCACAGGTCCTGTCACGGATGGTGGCCTCGTTGGCCACAGTACACGCTAGGCAAAGGTGCCCCGGGCCAACGTGAGTGGGAACCGAGCCTCCAGAGATGAGCCAGGCGCCGCCCCAGGCACCTGGGAGAGGCCGGCTGCAACCTCAGTCAAAGAGCACGTAAGGCGGAAGACGCAAGGCTGCTTCAGGGCCGCCCCAGGGAAGCCTCCGTCCAGGCTCCTCCAACAAAGGCCAAACCTGTGGCAGCGCCCGGGCCTCCCTCTGCACCAACTTCCAGGATTCTGCACAGGACGCCCACACCTGGGCAGCTCTGGAGGCAGCCTGTGCGTCACCTGAAGGCTGGGACAGAGGAGGGGCCAGGCCCCCAGCCACCACCACCCGGCCCTCTGACCCCTGGGGGTCACGGGGAAATGAAAGGGTTGGTGTAAGGAGCAGTCCTGAGGAGTTAGTTTCGCCAGCGGCCCGCTCTGGCGTGCCAAGGAAGGCCAGGAAACCCACCACGTGCGACCTTTAGTATGAAAAGGAAAAGAAAAGCAACACTGGTGGGGCCGGCTTCTTCCGAATATCTTCTGTCCTAAATTGTACATTTTTGAAGTCTTTATTTTGGGCTCTCTCTCTCTCTCTCTCTCTCTCACTCTCTCTCTCTCTTTGCAGCCCTGGGGATCAAACCTGCAGGACTCTACCACTGAGCTACATCCCCAGTCCTACTGATTGATTGATTGATTGAGATAGGATCTTGCTAAATTCCCCAAGGGGACCTGAACTTGCAATCCTCCTTCCTCGGCCTCCTCAAGGGCTGGGATTACGCACCTGCAGCCCCCATGCTGGTTTATTCTGGATAATTCAAAATCGCAGGGAAGCTACAGGACTCACACCAAGAGCTTCTCCACCCCC
>RJWM01031843.1:0-22014 GCA_004363535.1 Dasyprocta punctata | reverse complement strand
TTCCTAATATTGGTAATTCTCTCTGTGTGTCTCTCTCTCTTCCTTCTTTCTCCCTCCCTGAATTCAATCTGTATTTTATTAATATTTTCAAAGAATATCTTTGTTTTCAATTATTTTCTCTATTACTCTTTCAGGTTCAATTTCATTGATTTCTGTTCTTTATTCTTTCCTTTTGCTCATTTTCAGTTTAATTTACTCTTCTTTTTCTGTTTTCTTAAGATATAATATGATTTTGATATGAGAGCTTTCTTTCCACATATAGGTATTTAATATTTTTAATTCTCCTATAAGCACTTCCTTAGGGGTGTTCTATAACTGTTGACATGTTCTAAATATTTTAAATTTCTTTGGATAATTTCTGTCTATGTTCAAGTTCTTTGAAGAGATGGTAACTGGGGGCATTGTCTGGAAAATTGTATCTCCCTCCCAAGCTCCTCCCATAATTCTCTGCTTCCTGGTGACCATGCCACAAGCAGTTTTCCTCTGCTATGCCCCTCTGGTGTGCTGTTTCTGCCTTGGAACAAGCCAACCATGGACTGTGACTGTAAGTCAAAACAAACCCCTCTTCCTTTAAATTGTAGATGTTGAGTATTGTGATAGAAACAAGGAAAGTGACCAAGACAGATTTCGGTATCAAGAGTGGAGTTGCTACTGTGAATATACATGACCATGTTGTTCAGAATCCTTTGGAACTGGTTCATAGAAGGAGGGTGGAAAGGTATAGAGATGCCAGATAGAAGGAATTTGGAAAGGTACGGACATGCCAGCTAGAGAAACTGTAGAATGCTAGAAGCTGAACTTGACGTGAGATTCTGGTTGGAGCTCAGAAGACCAGAATCCTGAAAGGAATGTGAAAAGTAAATGCCAGGCTCAGCAGACTTCAGTTAGGAATAAGGACTCCATTGGGAGTTGGGCTAGAGGCCATGTGTGTTATGCTCTGGCAGAAATTTTGTCTGCATTTTGCCTGTGACTTGGAGACTGAGATATCCTGTGACTTGGAGACTGACATTAAAGGTGGCAGACTAAATAATCTGGCAAAGGAATTATCAAGGCAGCCTAACATTTATGGCTACTGTTTGCTGCTTTTAGCAGATCTGTAGTGAGAAACAAGAGCAAACATCAGAATTAAATGGTTTTAAAAGTTTGCAGTTTCATCAGAAAATGCCTATAAGGAGATACTGATTGCTGAAAAGGTTAGCATTAAAAATATGCCAAGTACTTTGCATCAGAACAATAGTAAAAATGCCTTGAGTGTGTCCAGGAATAAGAACTCACCTTTTGCTCATTCGAGGGTGTAAAATGGCTAAGGTAAACTCTTGAGAAGCACCCACGCACACACAAGCACCTTATGGTTGCACAGAAAATTTATTTCCCAAGGGTTTACTTTACAGTGTTCAACCATCCAAATACTCAGAGGCCTCTGAAACCATGATTCAAGGGGTCCAGTTACCACATGAGCAGGCAACAGACCTTGGCATCATCTGCTTGGTGTTGGTTTTATGGGCATGCAGAATGCAATAGTTGTGTTGTCAGGAAGGCTTCCATCAAAATTTCAAAAGAAGCCCTGGGTTAGGCAGTATGCCCTGAGAGGGCAATGTGTGAGCAGTTGGTGAAACTACAAGAGAGAATCCAAAAGTGCAGTAGAGACCATGGAAAGTTGCAGAAGCCAGACACCATAAATGTCTGATGAAAGCTGGAGACTTAAGCAGAGTCAGCCTAAGAAAGAGGCCATGCTGGCTACAAGTGGCAAGGTCATAGAGCAGGACCACTCAAGCCTTTTGGAGCTCATGTCTTGCCACCACTTGTGCCACTTGCTGGATATGGAATAATGGGATTTAATGTTTGTCCTGTGGAGTTTCAGTCTTGATTCAGTCTCATTTTTTTCAATTCCTCCATTTCTCCCTTTTGGAATGGATATGTGTATCCTGTACTATTTATATCAAAAGTGTCTAACTTTCTTTTTAATTTTTACAGGGACTCATAACTAAGGATTTGTCTTGAGTCTTAGTGAGACTTTGGAATTGGACTTTTCAGCAATGCTGGCAATGTTAAAACGTTGGCAACTTTTAGAGATACACTAAATGGATTGTGCATAAAGAGAGGGACAGGGATCTTTTGAGGGGCAGGAGTGGGATGCTATGGTTTAGATCTAAAATGTTCCCAAAAGCCTCATGTGATAGGAAGGTGATTGGAAGATAGGGGCACTATACTCACAGGTGGATTCATCCATTGATGAGTTCATAGTTGACTTCCTGTTAGGAAGGGTACATGACCTGGAAAGGTTTATCTCCCTCCTTCACTCTTCATTTTACTCTCTGCTTCCTGGCTGCTATACCATAGTCAGCTACCCTCTGCTATCCTCTGCTATCCCCATCTGGCATGCTGTTTCTTCCTTGAAATCCCCTGGCCAGGGACTGAACCCATAAATAAACCTTCCCTCCTTTAGTTAGTGGATATTGAGTATTTTGTCCTAGCAATGAAGAAAATGAATAAGACAGATATTGGTACCAGAAAAGTGAGGTTATTTGCGTAACTATTCCTAACCATGAGTTTAGAAGCTTTTGGAACTGGTTCACAATAGGAGTTTGGAAAGGTTTGGAGATGAGGGCTAAAGAAGTCGTAGAATTCCATAAGCTGAGTTTGATAGAAGCTTCTGGTTGGAGATTAGAAAATCAGAATGTTCATAGTTACTTTTCTCTCATTGTTGAGACAAAATACTCAACACCCGAAGTTAAAGGAAGAAAGTTTTATTTAGCTCACAGTTTATAGAGGTTTCAGTCCATAATTGCCTATCTCCAAGGCAGGGTGGTACATGACAGAGGGGCAAGTTCACAGTAGGGGAAGACAGCAAAAGCAATAAGAGAGAGTGAGACAAACCTTTGTCTGTCTGTTACAGTGTATCCAGTCTACTGGGATTAGGATGGTGCCAATCAAATCAATGGACTGATTCAACTATCACCCACCCTTAATCCCAGCACCCTTAATGTCAGCATTGCACTATGAATCAATCACACACTGTAGACTTAACCACCTCCAAAATAAACCCCTATGGCCACATGAGGCTTTGGGGGGATATCTAAACACAAACCATAACACCTTCCCTTTCTTCTTTCTTAGGACATAATATTAGATTTTATTTGAGATTAGTCTTTCCATAGATAAGTATTTCATATTTTTAATTTTTTGAATTTCTTATAAGTACTACCTTAGTGGCAGCTCATGTTCAAAATATTTAAAACTTTTCCATGAATAATTGTATTTCAAGTTCCTAGACTACCTCTGCACTTCTATTAGACTATTTCAGGGAATTTTTAATTCCAGTATCATAATATTATTTCATTTATCATAAAAGCTTGATTTCATCTTATAACTTTTATATATTTAATGAAAGCTTCTACCTTTTATTTTCCTTCAGTAGCATTTGCCCTTACTTAACAAACTATACTTAATAACTGCTTTAAAGATTTTTGTTAATTCTAACATCTGTATAATTTTGGGGTTAAAATCTGCTACTTGCTATTTTCCCATGAGCATTATTGAGATTTTTCCTGATTCTGTATGTGTTCCACGATCTTGTATTGTATTGTGGACATTGAGAACATGTTGTTTTGATTCTCTGGGTCCTGTTTAAATTTAAGATTTAGGGCCTCCCTTCCTTCCCTTAGGACTTCTCTGTGATATCCCCTTTCCCGTACTTTCTAACTCCCAAAGGTCCTCTTCCCTGGTGTCATAGCTAGAAAATCGAGCTTTTATCCTCTCTGCACTGTCATACACTTCAGAGACTGAATTCATCTTAGGAATAAAGCAGCAACACAGCATCCATAAGAGCAAAGAAGCACCACAAGGTCCACTGTTCAGAAAGGAAGATTTTCTTTCAAAGAGTTAAAAATTATCACTTTATTTTCACACTTTTGAAATAGCAGTAGACATTGTGAATGTAGGAGCAATAGCAATGGAATGAAAAAGAATTCTCACAAGTGAGCTTTCTAGTGTGGGTGTTGAAAACTAATGAAATGCTTTATTATTCTATGTTCTGCTCTAGAGAACTTTCAATATTCTTTAGTTAAATTTGACTCTATTACTTATTATCTTTGCAGAAATGTGAAAAATAAAAAGTTCAGAAGCCATTTGTGTTCAAATAGACTGCAATTAAAAAGTCCCAGGCAAGCATTATGTGCTTATAAATAAGAGCTAGCAAGGAGAAAAAAAATCAAGAAGTAAAATGCTGAAGCAAGTTATAACCTGCCAGATAGGAGAAAGGAAATAGAAAAACCAGAAAGGAAAAAAGGAACAGTCATGACCGCTAATTAGCAAATGAAAAAAGATAATCAGGGGCCTCAAAGAGGGCTGAATTATTAAAAATCCACCCTTCAGTTTTAACAAAGAAATTCCAGGGGATGACAAGCTTTTACACTTACAGTGAGGATTGATGAACAGGATATAATCAGCACCAGGATATTTCAAGGAAGAAAGAAATAAATGAGCCCAAGCTACAATACATTTTTTTTAAATTTCATGAACTAAAAATAATCCACCATAGAATATGTCGCCAAATTCAAATACCCCTTTTTGTGTTTCCACAACTGTTTTTATTCTTTTGGGGTTTTTTTGTTTTGAGACAAGGTCTCACACATAAATCAGGCTGGTCTTGACCTCACTATGTAGCCCAGGCTGGCCTCAAACTCATGGCAATCTTCCACAGAATAATAAAGTATTTTATTAGTTTTCAACAGTCACATTTCCTGCAGTCAAAATGTCTACCATTATTTCAAAGGTGCCAAAATAAAGTGATGATTTCTTCCACAGGGAAATGTAGATCTGAAAATGAGCTGACTGTTAACAAAGGAAAAGCACTGACTATATGGAATGTGAAATTCCACATCACCCAATAACCAAGTGTTCATTGAGTGTCTACTGTATACCGAAGAAGGAATGAAAACATGTCAAAGCTCTGCCCTTCTCTACACCATCTTCTTTTTTCATTCTAATCAGCCAATTTCCCCCTAAATATTCTTTATTGAAAAACATGAACTTTAGAAGCTCCAAACATTCCAATCCCTCAGAATGTGTGAGGATACAGAATTCTGACAGTCTGTTATAGACTGAACATTTGGATACCCCACCTCAAAATATTCATGTGCTAAAATTTTAACCCTTTGGGTAATGGTGTCAGGAGGTGGAGTTTTGGGAGTGAGTAGATCATAAAGGTAGAGTTCTCATTAGTGGAATGAGTGCTCATATAAATGAGAACCCAGAGAGCTGCATTACCCATTCTGCTATGCGAGGACATGGCAGGAGACAGCTATTGGTGAACTAGGAGTCGGGGCCCTCACCAGAACTCAAATCTGCCAAGCCCTTGATATAGAACTCGTAGGCTCCAGAACTATGAGAAATAAGTGTTTGTTGCTTAAATCACTCAGTCTGTGATATTTTTGTTATAGCAGCCCAAACATTGAAAATGCTTGGATTACAGGAGTACTCACCATCGCACATGGTTATGCCATTCCGATGTGTGGGGTCCTGCACAGGAGTAGAGTTGAGTTGTAAAGGAAGCTACAGTGAACCTCTGTTGTCTTGGCTGAAGGCTCTAGAATCTGCCATAAAACTCATTTATGTGATTAATTTTGTTTTTTTAAAGGCACATTGCCATGCTAGTGTGGAAGAGTAGATATCTGAGAAAGGGACTACAGCCAAACATTCCAAGCTGTAGTCTAGGTTTATTTTTTGAGACAGGGTTTCACTGTGCAGTTCAGGCTGGCCTCAAACTCACAGTGATCTTCCTTCCTCAGGCTCCCAAGTGCTGAGATTACAGGTGTGTGCCATCATGCATGGCCAGTCTGGGTTTATTGCTGCCTTTTGTACTTTCAAGATTTTTAAACTCTTCTGGTCTGCTAAGGAAATATATCTTAAATTATAATTCTGGATCAAAAATAAATTCCTAATAAAGATAACAGAAATAAATGTCAGCTTTGCAAAAGTTATGTTGATGAAAGTTGACAAAAGTTAAACAGTAATAGTCTCTTTCACCCTGATGGAGGAGTTGGTCTTGGGCCAGCCCTTCTGTTGAAAACAACTACAAAATGGAAAAAGGTATATGAAATAACTATTTTCTTGACAGTAGAAAGCACAGACTACAATACACTGAAGCAAAAAAAGTAAGTAAAATGAAGCAAAAAAATGTGACCTCTAAATTAGCCTATACACAAAGACCGAACCCCAAAAGAGACGGACTGTCTTGGTGAACTGAGGGGCAAAGATTAGAATTCTGATGGTAAATTGAGTAGGATTGGTGGGGTCCTGCTTAACTACAAACTATTGCCTCATTCACTGTCGTAGGTTTCCTGGAATTGCCTACACATAATGACAGTGCAAGGCACAATATGAAGGTTGGACCTGAAACCTAATGGGCAATGTTTGCTCCACAGTAAGCTGGAGTTGAATTGAAACTTTTCTCTCCCTCCACAAGTGTTGATTCATTATAAGCATCTTTCATCCTCAAACTCCATGTCAGCATTTGTTGCAAAGAACCCAATCTGCCACACTTGTAATTTCCTTTAAATATTAAAGGAGAAAATAATGGCTATCACAACTAGAGAATAGAGGAGACGAGAATACAGCTAGCGTAAATTAAATGGCCTGATAGCATAACCTGACAAGAAAACTACAAGAAAACTAAAAATCATATCCTTTATAAAGATATATGTAAAAATTTTTAACAAAACAAATGGGTTTATATTAGTAATTTGATATAGAATTATCATCTGAAAATAATGTAATTTTTAAAATTTTTATTTTAAAGAGAATAAAACCAAACAAAATAAAACATAATAAAACCAATCAAAACAAGATAGTGTGACACAGGATTTCAAAACAAGATAATAGAAAATCAACAAAGGTTACCATTGTCTTCAAAATAACTGCTCTCTTCAGACATAGGAAAATCAAACAAAACAGAACAGAATAGAACCAATAAAAGTAAAACAATGAATACAGTAAAGGACTTCAAAACAAAATAAGAGTAAATTCAAAATGGCTACCATAACATATCTTATTATTTTTGAAATAGCTGCCCATGCCATCAGATACAATAAAATCAAACAAGCTAAAACAGAAAAAAACTCAACCAAACAAAACAATGAGAAATACAGGGTTTCAAAACAAGATAGTAGGGAGTTGACAATGACTACCACCTTCTGAAGGAGACCCTCTATATATGTTACACTGCGTATTGTTACCCTCTTAACAGATGATCAGTCTATTGGCTTTGGACCTGCAAAGTCAGTGAAACACTAAACACTGCAAGCATTAAATTGTATTTTACCTCATTAGCTATCATTTCAGCCTGTGTTTCTCTGGATCAGCCGGTTGCTTATGGCGGGGGTGGAGGACATTGGCTCTCCTTGTTTTCCAGTCGGTGTGTGGGAAGAGGCTGGTGTCTGGCTCTCCCCAGTCAGCCTGCACATGGCACTGACTCACAGGAAGTTTTAGCTTCTTGATTTCTTGCTCTCCGCTCCTACAGCCCGTGAGTGGCACCAACTCACAGGAGAAGGCTAGCATCTGGCTCTCCCCCAGTCAGCTGGCACATGGCACTGACCCACACGAAGTCTTAGCCTCTTGTTGACTTCTTGTTCTCCTCTCCCACAGTCTGCAAATGCCACCAACTCCAAAATAACGTAATTTATTACATCAACAAAATAAAAGAAGAAAATCATCTGAACATCTCGATAGATGCAGAAAAGGCATTTGACAAATTTCAACACCCTCTTGTGATTAGACAAAAAACTCCTAGCACAAAGGAGATAGGAAGAAATGTACTTAATATGATAAATGACAACCATGAAAAATCTACATTTAACATGATATTGTTTATTAAAGAATGAATATTTTCTTCCTCAAATCAGAAATAAAGCAAAGGAGCCTACTCTTACCACCTACATTTAACATCAGACAGGAAGTTCTAGCCTATTTAAAAAATAAAATAAAATGCAGAAAGTCTGGAAAGAAAGAATTATTACTTCCTTTACTCACAGACAATAAGAATGAATACATAGAAAATTTTCATACATACATTTTAAATGCAAAAAAATTACTTTCTGCAAAGCCAGTACCTTAAAATCAAATGCATTTATTTATACAAGAAACAAAAAAGTGGAAGACAAATATAAAACAATACTATTTTCAAGAATATTTTTAAAAACTTAAATAAATACGGATACATGTAATAGAAAACACATATTTATTAAAAATCAGAAAAATTTTAAAAGATTGACATAGCTGAAGAGTTCTCCTGTTACTCATGAACTGGAGGACTTCCTTGTGCTATTCAAATATCATTTCTCCTCAAGTAAATCTATTGATTGCAATCACAATCAAAATCACAGCATATCTTTTTTTTTTTTTTCTGGTAACTGATGAGTCAGTTCTAAAATTGGTATAAAATGCTAAAGACACAGTATAGCTATGGGGGGTAGGAGTGATCTGGGTTTGGTACTAAGAATTGAACACAAACCGGGTGTGGTGGCGCACGCCTTTAATCCCAGCACTCTGGAGGCTGAGGTAGGAGAAACGTTGTGAGTTGGAGGCCGGCTTGGGCTACAGCGCGAGCGCAAGACTGGTCTGAGCTACATAGTGCGACCCTGCCTCAAAAAACCAGGGCTGGGAGTTTGGCTCAGTGGCTTAAGTGCCTGCCCTGGCAGGTGCGAGGTTGTGAGTTCAATCCCCAGTGCTGCAAAAAAAAAAAAAAAAAGAATTGAACCCAGGGCCTTGCATGTGCTGGGCAAGTGCTCTACTGCTGAGCTCCATCTTCCACTCCCAGAGCATTCTTAAAAAAGAACACTAAAATTTGAAGACTTCCTCTGCTTGCTTTTATGACTTCTTATCAAGCTATAGAAATCAAGACAATGTGATAATAGTGAAAGTCTAAATAAATAGATTAATTGAAAGACAACACACATATATATATAAAAAACCTCATAGTCTAAGATCTCATTTCTATGAAATATCCAGAACAGGCAAATCCACACAGAAAGTTGGTTAGTGGTTCCAAGGAACTGGGAGAGGGGACAATGAGGTGCTGCAAATAGGTGAGGCTACTGGGGAGGATAAAGTTGTTCTGGAATTGCATAGTGGTGATAGTTATACTACATCAGGACATTCTGAAAAACACTAAATTTTACTACCCTTTTAGTGAAGTATCTGATAAGTGATTTATATAAAAAGCCGGATTTTTAGTAATTTAAAAACATAATAGTTACACAAATTCCTCTCAATTGTTACCAAACCAGAGTTTACATTAACTCCTTTCTAAAAGCCATCACTGGTGTGACCCAATTTTTGGTGCAGAAAATATTGGCCTTGTATGCAAGGAAGTTTTAATTCCTTTCAATGTCTGTTTCAGAGACAAACCATTCTCTCCTTCCACTCTACTCAAGGGAGAATGGTGCATCATAGTACTTATATAAATCCTGCCACTGCAAGAAGTTAGTTCACTTACTGTGTTTCTACAGTGTTTGTACTTTGATGATATTGGCATTTGCTTGTGGGATCCAATCAACAATTCATCGTGAGTTCAAAAAAAAAAAAAAAAAATTCAGCAGCCAGGCAGATTTTAAAGGATGTTTCATCCCAGTGTTGATTATTCAAAAGTCAAGATGTGTTTGTTTTCCACATCTTCTCATCATTTTAGCCTAGGAAAAAACTTTTTATGAAAAGTGAATTTGCATTTTACAGTTTCTGTGGAAATTGTACAAATAATAGGAAGCCTAAAATCAACTGTACTTGAGAAATAGCACTTGAATATGCCTTTGAGTGAAGCATGGTACATTTCATTTGTAAGATGACCCAGAGGACAAAGATACTTTGTGGAGAATGTTAAACTGACTTTAGCAGACCTAGATCCAGTTCTGGATTTTTGACCACATAAATTGTAGGAGCCACTTAATGGCTTCAGGCCTCATTCCCCCATTAGTTATGTATAGGGGCTAAATCAATGGCTCGTAGTTGATTTTATTTTTATCTGTTATAGGAGGCAGAAAGGCCCTGTAGAGACAGAATGTCTGTGCATTACATATATGTGTGTGTGTGTGTGTGTGTGTGTGTGTGTGTGTGTTGGGGACCACAAATTCACAATGGCTAATTTTGCATCCTTTCCTGAGAGATAAAGTGGAGCCTTGGGATTATTGGTATCACTCATTTGAGATTTCCCATTAACTCTTTAGTATGGGCCATTCTCTCCACTCACTAAAACTAAAACTAAGACCACTAAATTAAAAAACACTCCAGGGTGAGATCCTTCTTAGCATAAGATCATCTCCGCCTTTTTGAGTCATCCCAAGATTATACTTGCCTGCTGAGTCATAGGCCCCTTAGTTTCTGCCAGCTAGCCCCGTCTATCACTGTAAACAACCAATAAATAGTGCCTTTCTTGGAGTGTCGCTCTCTTGGCCTATCTGGAGACATCACTCCTTGTGTATTACTAAATTTGTCTCTGTTTCTTATTTTATCCTCTTGCTGTCCCTTAACACAGGCAATTGGGGCTCTTGGTCAGGTTCCAGATAGATAGATAGATAGATAGATAGATAGATAGATAGGTAGATGCATGCAATTATGGAGAATGACAAATTCCAAGATCTAGAGTCAGCAAGCTGCAGACTTAAAGAAACAACACTATATTTCTAGTCCAAAGGCCGGCAGGCTCAATACTCAGGAGGAGTACAGTACGGTGTTTCAATTCAAGTCTCAAGAGAGAAAAGACCAACAGCTTAGTTCAAATTCATCAGGTGGGAGGACTGTCGTCTTACTGGTGGAATGGTTCACCTTTCTGTTCTGTTAAAACATTTAACCAATTTGTTCTCTCCTCACTTCGGGGAGGCCTCTGTGCTCTATTCAGTCTACAAATTCAAATGTTATTCTCATCCAACACACCCACACAATAATGATCAATTAAGTTTCTAAACACCCAATGACCCAGGCAAGTTGACACATAAAACTAGCCACAACTGGAGACCCCTTACTTCAAACAGTATCTTATGTAAAAGCCAGATATGCAAAGAAAGTGAAGGAGATGCTGAGTTTGTTGAAGATTTATTGTAGGATCAGGCCTATACCCACTTTGCATCTCTGTGGTGAAACCAAAAGGTTAGATGTAGAGTAGGAGGTGAGCCAGCCACAGGCCAAGGGAAGACTGGAAGCCTGAACCATCATAGAAGGGCACCTGTTCTCGTCAGAGACTGCTGATCTTGCATCAGTATCCGTCATTCAAAAGAAGTCTTGAAGGCAAAATTTTATACTAGCAAAAACTTTTATGTAGGAGAGAAATACATGATTTCATTTGTGACATTATCTTGTGCATCTATGTCCTAACAAAATAGTTGACATGATCATTCATAGTATTTGTTAATATTATACCACTTTATGTGCAATGTAAGAATCTTAAAGTAAAATCCTATTTAAATTCCTATCATCTATGCTACCCTTACATTTTACTCATTATTTGCTATGAATCTCAAACCACATCATCATCATTTTTCTTTAAATAACCAGTTCTCATTAAAAGTAATCATGTAAATAATTAAGGAAATTATTAAGTAAGAAAAAATTACTTTTTTGCCGGGACATAGCTCAGCAGCACAGTGCCTACCTGGCAAGTACAAGGTTATGAGTTCAATTTCCAGTACCAAAAACATATATATATATATTTTTTTATTTTCATCCACATTAGAGATTCACTGTGCTCTTCATTTCCTCTGAATCCCTAGCTGGTATCAATTTCTTTTATCTAGAGAACTTTCTTCAGAATTTCTTATAGAGTAATCTCCTGGCAAAGACTTCTCTCAGCTTGCATTTTTCGGAAAACATATTTTTTTACCTTCTTTTATGAAGGGTATTTTTAGTAGATGTAACATTTGTAATTTTCAGGTTTTTTCCTTTCAGGATGCTAAAGACATTGCTTTTTTGTCTTCTGTCCTTACGTTTTGTGGTGTCAGCTATAACTTTATTACTATCCTTTTGTGGGTACCATGACTGCTTCCTTCTGCTGTTTTTAAGCTTTTTCTTTTTGTCTTTTATTTCTAGCAGTTTCCCTACAATGTGCCTAGGTATGCTTTTATGTATTTGTCTGGATTGGAGTTATTGAATTTCTTGATACTATGTTTTGATACTTTTTATCAAATTTGAGTAATTCTTTGGTCATTATTCTAGACACACTGGCCTCATGGTCATTCTTCAAGTAAGCTAAGCATTTATATAGACTTTACACATGCCCTTCAGCACACCTAGTTGAGTTTTCCTTCCCTTGATGTTTGCATGACCCACTCTCCCAGCTTCTGCTGATCTCTCATCCAATGCCATCTCTTCAAAGCAGTTTCTCTGGCAACCTGATCATTCTTTAACTCTATACTTTGCATTATTTCTTCATGAGCTCTTTCAACAATTAATGGTATATTATGTATTTGTTTGCTATTATCATAAAGGAAAGGGCTTTATTTTATTCATCACTATATCTCCTGAAAAAATATCTAGCAAGCACCAAGTCAATAAATATATGTTGTCTGCTAATACCTTAAAGCAAACCAGTTCTCTAGTCTTTTCTGGTATCTTCCTTAGAGCTCCACAGAAATAAATTCAAATGTGCTGTAGGATTCTGAGCGATCCTTCAAAGTGAAAGATGGAAATATCTCTCTAAGTATTAATGGCTTCTCTGTGGTCTTTAACATTTTGCTGTGATCTTGTAAAAGAAAATTTGCCAAAGATAGGAGTAGGAAAATCTACTTATAACATACCTAGACTTGCCTCCATGATATATCCCTGAATCTGAGGCCCTATAGCTAGTAGAGCAGAGACAAAGAAAACAGTATTTTCAGCAGTTCCTGCATCTATGTACAGAAGGCTGGCCAGTTTATGATTACTACCCTAATGCAGACAGACAGCCAACATAAAGTGGGTTTCAAGACTTAATATGTCACTGATGAGAGATATTGCCATCAATTTCCCGTTCTTCCTTAATGAAAGAAAGAACTTCTGAATAGCTGAAAACAGCTCAATGAAAGAAATTTAGCTGCACAGATCTAATGTGACTGTCAACTTCAGTAGAATTTGTTTGCTGTCTTAGTCACAGTAATTATGGAACAGCAGCTTTTAACAATCCCAGCAGAGGAAATCTCTTGTTGTAGCCTTCTTGTATCTGCCTGTTTCTTCACTGATAAGAAGGACAAATTAAGTTTGGAAAGGTCACATACCCAGCCAAACTAAGGACCTGGTGTTTAATTACAGTCAGGATGCCAAAGGGCCTTCCATTCTAATTTGCATCACTGCAGTTTACAGCTAACATTGGTGCAATGCCAAGTACTACTCTAGAAATGTTACCTCTTGTCGGAACATTATCATATATTTTAAATCTCCATTAGTGTAGGGAATCCATATGTGTTTGAAACACAAACACTCATAACACTTAGTTATTTTGGTGAGTCAGTGATACAATCACAAAAATTAAATTTCCCTGCCAGAAGTGACTAAGTTTAGATTTGATGGATCCCAGCCTTCTCCCTTTTTCCCATTCTGCTGCCACCTCTCCATTCCCAACAATAAATCAAGTGTTATCAACATGCTAAAGTCTGGCCTCTAAAACAGTCAACTCACAAGCACAAGTAGATATAAGACTTCTCTTTTGAATTTTACACAGTTGCTCATAAATGTCTATGTACAAAAGTTGTAGTATGTGTTCCACAAAGTGGAAAAGCGTCATTACTTCTAAAGAAGTAAAGGCCATAGAGGGGAAAAAGAAAAGAGGGAGGGAGAAAGAAAAGGAAAAATTAGAGAAGAAAAAGGCTATGGCTTGTGTCTAAATGTCCCCCCAAAGACTCAAGCATTCATAGGTGGGGCTTTTTTAGAGGTGGATGAATCTAGAGTATGTGACACTGGGATTAAGGGAGTAATGCTGGAATCATGATGCAATACTAGGATTAAGGCTGCCCTATCCTCCCTAAGGGTGGGTAGCATGGGTAAAATGTAAGGAACAGAAAGAGGGTTGTTGCTTATCACTTGTTTGATGCTTACTGCCTCTGTCTGCCTGCTCTGTGATGCCCTTCTGCTATGCCACCCTGCCTTGCAGCTAGCCATCTATGGGCTGAAATCTCTATAAACTGTGAGCCAAATAAACCTTCCCTCCTTTAACTTTGGTGTTGGGTATTTTGTCTCAGCAAGGAGCAAAGTAATTCAGACAAAAGGAGAAATAAGGGGAAAAGGAAGCGGAAGACTAAAAAACTAACAAGTTAGTCTCTGATAAGCTGAGGAGAGTAGTGAACAGCCTGTTAATATTTCCTGTTTCTTCCTGTCTTTATCAAATCAGCACCACACCATCTCTCAGTTCAGGGTGATTATCACAGCCCAGGGAAGCCTTCCCTGACCTCCCTGCTCAGGTCAAATTCATTATAGATTCCCTTGATCTTATATACCTATTGTTCCTTACACTTGGTCCAGTGGCAATTTTAATTTTTTATTAACTATTTGATCAATGTTTGCCATTAAACTGTAAGTTTCTTCAATGCAAAGACTTCTGGCTTTTCTTACCACTGTATCTCCTCTCCCCAGTTAGCATATACCATACAGAAAGAATGAGTCTTTTAAATAATCAGTGAAAGTGTGTATGGGAATTGGAGTGCAGAGAAATTTCTTTGCTCCTTTCATTAGAGGTATCGTTCCTAGCTAGTGGTTCTAAGATATTTTGATTATGAAGTCTCTTTATGCTCATAAACAACTGAGGATCACATGAATTATTTATGTCAGCTGTATTATTATTGCAAAAAATTAGAAGAAACAAAGATGTTCTTCAATTAGAATATAATACACCCATACTCTTTTGTGAATAAAGTATTATTCAATGGTAAAAATGAGCTATGAAACCATTAAGAGACAGAAAACATGTGAATGTTTCTAAGTAAAAGAAACTAATCCAAAAAGGTTATAATCATATGGTTCCAACTATATGTCATTCTGGAAAAGACAAAACTCTGGAGAAAGCGAAAAGATCAGTGGTCCCCAGGGGCTTAGAGATAAAAAATAAGAAGGCAGCATACAGGGGATGTCTAAGGTAGTGAAACTATTCTGTATGATATTATAGTGTTGAATGAATGTATACGTTTGTTACAACTCAGAATGTACAACACAAAAGGGCAAACCCTAATGTAAACTACGTATTTTATGTGACCCTGTGGTGTATCAATGCTATTTCATCAATGATAACGAATGTGTCACACTGCTGGAGAACACTGACCAGTGTGGGGGAGACTGTGTGAGGGTGTTGGGGAAATATGAGAACTCTGTACTTCCTACTCAATATTACTGTAAACCAAAAACTGCTCTAAAAATTAATTTTCTGCCAGGGATTTAGCTCAGTGGCATAAGTGCCTTCCTGGTAGTCACAAGGTTGTGAGTTCAATCCTTGGTACCAAAAAAAAAATTTTTTTTTCTCTTAATTTAAAAAAGTTATTGACCCCTGGTACCAAAAAAATAAATAAATAAGTAAATAAATAAGCTATTGAAATGCCACAGAGTTTTCATTTTTGTGGGTTAGAGCTATTGATGTTCACCAGATACAAGCTAAAATAAGAATTTAAAAAATACATATCTTAATTTAAAAACCAGACACAAAAACCACACTTTCCTATGAGCCAAAGGCAGCCATGGGGAATGGGAAGAGACTCAAGAAGCCAAACCACACCTTTCCATGAGCCAG
The DNA here is from genome assembly GCA_004363535.1 of Dasyprocta punctata. Lineage (NCBI taxonomy): Eukaryota > Metazoa > Chordata > Mammalia > Rodentia > Dasyproctidae > Dasyprocta > Dasyprocta punctata. Next base: position 6,284 of record RJWM01031843.1, on the reverse strand, counting down.
GCAGTGAGCAGGCTGGGAGACAAGAAGAGCAATCCCCTGCTTCCATAAGCAACTGGCTGATTTGGAGGAACTCAGGCTGAGATGATAGCAACCAAAGTTAAAACAAAACAAAACAAAACGATGCTTGTGTTGTTTGATTGACTTTGTAGGCCTAAAGCTGGTAGTCTGAGCATCTATTTGGAGGATAACAATATGCATTATAGCAACTGTGGGAGATTTCCTTCTGTCTTGTTTTTAAAATCCAATGTTTTGTTTTAGTGTTTGTTTTAGTCCTGTATCTGGTAACTTGAGCAACTATTTTGAAGATGACAATATGCAATATAACAACCTTTGTTAAATTCCTATCATCTTGTTTTGAAAACCTACACAGCTATTTTTTGTTGTTGTTGTAGTTTTGCTTTTGTTGTTGTTGTTGTTTGGTTTGTTTGCTTCTTGATTTTTCTGCTTTATCTTTTTTCTCTTTAAAATAAAATTTTAAAAAACCAAACACATTACATGTTAACATAAAAATATGTTTTACTAAATATTATTATATTGCAAGCCTTCAATTCTAGCCAACACAGAATAACAAAGATCAGTTTTATCATCCTACCTGAACACTTTTTAAAAAGATAGGCAAAATACACAAAACAGTTCTTGTGACACTGGACATAAGGTAACAAAAATGGTAATCCCTGAGAATCAAATAACAAAAGAAGCATGCCCAACAATTGCATCAGCTTACTAGTAAAAGCAGCTAACTTTTTTGTAAAGGGCCAGATTTGTATGTATTTTAATCTTCATGGATCATATAAAGTTACTAGGTGATAGTACAAGAAGAAAAGTCAAGTACAATGTGTCACTGAATTGAGGAAGAATAGTTGGGGAAGCCAAGTTTCACAGGGCAAAGTACTGTGGAGGACAGAGTTGCACAAAGAGGAAAACTAGCGATATTCGAGGGGGCCCTCAGATATGCTGATGAACAGTGAGCAGCCCATGTGGTTAAAGAAACCACATACACCAGAGAGACTAGTGACCAGTGCTCACAAAGGACCAATAAGAGTCCAGTCCCAACAACCAGAGTAGGACACTTCCTACTTCCTGGAGCACTCAGTAGAGTACTAAGAAGGGCCTTTCCTCAGTAGGAGGGAAAATTAAGCTCAGAAACAATGCTGCTCTGTTTCAGTTTAACAAACCTTAAAAACAAAAGCCCCCTTTACCCCCACCAGGAGTCAAAAGGTTTTCAAGTAACACTACTGCATTCCAGAAGAAAAAATAGTCAAGAATATTTTTAGGAATACAAAAATATACAGGACCCTACAAGGTAAAATCTATAATATCTGGCATCATACAAAGAAGCAAGAAAAATATTACCCACAACGAACAAAATCAGTGAATTCGTGTTGACCCAGAAATAACATGGATAATAGAATTAGTAGACAAGGACACTAAACAGTAATCAGAAATGGAAAACTATAAGCCAACAGATTCAGTAATTTCATGAACATCAAGCAAGGAAGCATTAGAAAAATTATACAAAGACATTATAATCAAATTGCTTAAATCAAATGAGAAAGAGAAAAATCTAAAAAAAAAACCTCAGAAAATAAAAAACCATATTATTTACAGAAAAATATAGGTTTTTCTTGTCAGAGACAATGGACTCCAGAAGACAGAGGAGCAATATTTTTAATGTACTGAAATAAAGAAAAGTCAACCTAGAATTCTTCACCAAACAAGAATATTTTTTAGAAAAGAGGAAAAAATAAAACTTCTAGAAATACAAAAGCTAAAAAAAAACTTCGTCACCAGCCACTCATAGTACAAGAAATTTTAAATAAGTCCTTCAGGCAGAAGAATGATACCAGATGGATAGCTGGATCCCTCAAAAAATAAATAAATAAATAAATGAAAATAAAAAGTACCAGAAATTGTAATTACATAGGTAATTTTCTTAATACTTAAGTCTTTAAAGAGCTAACTGAAATTTAAAATAAAATTAATATTGATGCATTGTAGGAGTTATGTAAATTGTATGATTTTTTTTGTACCAGAAATCGAACTCAGGACCTCATGCTTAGCAGGCAGGCACTGTGCCACTGACGTATATCCCCAGCCAGGGGTTATACAAATTATATAATAACAACATACAAGCCTGGAGGAAATAGAAGAACTATTTCAAGTTCTTGCCCTAGACATAAAAATTAGTGCTGAAGGTAAAATGTGTTAAGTTAAAGACCAAATCCTAAACCACAAAAATAACACAACTAATATTTATAGTTAATAAGAAAGAAAAGGAGATAAAATGGAATCATTCTCTAAAATCCTCCATCCAAAAAATAGAATAGGAAGAAAAAGGAAACAAAGATTTAAAAGAATAAATTGAAAGCAAATAACAAAATAGTAGACTTATACCAAACCAAGTCAATAATTACATACAATATAACACCCAAATTAAAAGATAAGAGGCTTCAGATTGAAGAACAAACAAAAGCCAAGTCTAAACTACCTAAAAGAAACTAACTTTAAATATAAAGCTACTCACAAGTTACAAGTAAGCCAATAGAAAATGATATATCACACTCAAAGGAAAAGTTGGACTGAATATTAACATAAGCATATTAATTTTAGAGTAGAGAATATTCTTCAGAATAAAGAAAGTCATTTCATTATAACTATGTCAGTTGATCAAAAGGATGAGTAGCAACCCTAAATTATTTCACTTTAGTAACAGAGCTTCTAAATACATGAAGTAAAAATAGAACTAAAAGGCAATATAGAAAAATATACACAATTATAATCTGAAATTTTAATGCTCCTATATTGATAATTAATAGAGCAAGTAGCAGATGATCAGAGAGGATAATGAGTACCTGAATCACACTAATAACCAACTTGACCTAATTGTTATAAATCAAAATTGCATAATCTCTAATGTACACATGAAACACTTGCTGAGATGGATTACATTCCTGGTTCTCACATAAATCTAAATAAATTTTAAATGATTTATAGCATATATTACAGGTTCTCTGAGCACAAAATATATTAAATTAATAATAAGTAAAAATACCTACAAAATGTCTAAAGATCTGGGAATTAAATAATGTGCTTCAAAATAATCCATGGTTCAAAGAAGAAATCAAAAGAGAAATTAGAAAGCATTTTGGACTGAACCAAAATGAAAATACATATAAAAATGTGGAGCCACACCCAAGCTTCCCTCTGTGAGTCAGCACCATTTGCAGACTGCAGTACCATTTGCAGACTGTGGGGGTAGAGAACCATCACCTGGGAGATGGTTCCCGCCTGGAAATGAGTGCCATGCATGGGCTGCTGCAGGAGTGGGGACAGCCACACCCAAGCCTCTCTCCAAGAGAAAGTGCCATTCGAGGACTGCAGAGGGAGAGAACCAGACCTCACCAAGAAGTGATCCCAGCAGGGAAACCATATCATTTTCATTGTTCTGTTGTGTTGTGTTGTACTCTCTTTTGTTTTCTTTGATTATGTTAAATCTGATGGCGTGGACAGCTATTTGCAAGATAGCAAGACATATTATGGTAGCCATTTTGGATTTACTATTGGCTTGTTTTGAAGTCCTTTCTTGCATTCATTGCTTTGTCTTTATTGTTTTTACTCTATCTGTTCTGTTCAAATTTTTCTATGTCCAAAGGTATCTGCAGCTATTCTGAAGACAGCAAAAAACATTATGGTAACTATTATTGATTTTGTAAGGTCTTGAAGTCCTGTGTCACTTACTTGTACTGGTTTATTTTGATTGGTTTTGTTCTGTTTTATTTTCCTTGGTTTTATCCTCTTTAAAATAAAAAAAGTAACAAGCAAAATAAAAGAAAGAAAATGTCATATTTCTATTAAATGGAGTACTATTGTACCAAAAAGAAATGTGGGGGATACACTGCATAATTTCTTTCTTTCTTTCTTTCTTTCTTTTTTTTTTTTGGCATAATTTCTTAAGGAGAAATTTGTAGCACATGAAGAAGAAACATCCAGTTAAACAACCTTAGCATTGATTTAGGAAAAGAAAAACCAAAACAAAACAAAGGAAGCAAAACAAAGAAACTAGGAAAGATCAGGACATAGTCTATGAACTGGAGAATGATGTCAGTGGATGAGAGTCTGATCCTCCACAAAAGCAACAAATTGACTGACAAAGCTGTCAGAATCAGGTTTATCAGGAATCTGGGAACTACTAAAAAATGTACAATGACCAAATGAATGTTTAATCAAGAAAAATCCCCTGCTGCTTGGAGAGTGCTTTCTGGTGTCTTTCCCTGGCTCCATCACTCACCCTCTGGCTCTGTAGATACAGGATAATAGACCACACTCCCCAAATAAATCTGTGATACTGAAGGGGGCTGAACAGATTTTTCTTCCCCTAATCCCAAAGGCTTTATTGGTAAATAGGCTTTAGAAAAGAAGGATCCATTCTGTTGCTTCCAAGTCAACAGAATGAAGAACTGTGTCCAGGAACTCACCATGTGTTGCTGCAGGAAACCTCTGTTTTGTCCACTGTATTTATAGATCCAGTCAAGAGCACGGAATTCAGAATCAACTAATTCTTCCTGCTTAAACCATAGGTTGATCTGTTTGTCATCACTTTTTACAGAGCTGTGTCTGTTTGACCCATCTGGTGGCTCCCTGAAGGCTTGCCACAGGGGTTTGCCTTTCCAGCTGTTCATCATGTAACATTTCAGTCAACAATACACCATAAATACATTGGTAGTTCCATATAAACTAGGTGTGTAATTAACTATATCATGGTGTATTATTCCTCTTTGTGTTGCTGGACCAAAATACGTGCCATACACAGCCTAAAGGTGAAGGAGTTTAATGTGGCTTACCATTTTGAGAGTTTTCTGTCCATCATCAGCTAGCTCCACAGCTCAAACAGCACAGCAGAAGGGTGTGATGGAAGAAAGCTGCTCAAGCCACAGAGTCTAGGAAGCAAAGAAACTGGATGAGCCCAGAGAAGAAGGGGCTAGGAAGCATTTATAGTCCCCAAGGTCATGATTCCATGACCTATGTAAATACACACAGAAATGTGTTTTATTAACCTCCTAGATATCTCTCAAGCCAATCAAATCGACAGTCAAGGTTAATACCACACATGGCAAAAGATTTGAACAGGTTTTTCAGTAAAGAAGATAGAGGGCAAACACATGAAAATATGTTCAATGGCCAGGGATGGTGGCACATGCCTGTAATCCCAGCACTTGGGAAGATGAGGCAGGAGGATTTTTGTGAGTTCAAGACCAGCCTGGGCTAAAAGTGAACTCAAGGCCAGGCTGAACTGCATAGCAAGACCCTGTCTCAAAAAGACCAAAAAAAATTTTAAACATTATTTGTTATTCAATTAAATGGCAAAAGAATATCAAAACCAAGCATGATGGTGCACACCTGTAATGTCAGCACTCTGGGAGACCAAAGCTGGAGGAGCACAAGGTCAAGCCCAATCTGGGCAATTTAACAAGTCAGCAAGATCCTGCCCCCCCACCAAAAAAATAGATAGTTGATTGATAGATGATAGATAGATATAGATAGGTAGATGATAGATAGCCGAAAGAGGGGGGATATATGTCTGTGCAAAAGCCTTGGATTCAATGCCCAGTATCAAAAAAAAGGGTATCAGTACACACCAGTTAGAATGGCCAAGTGTTGGTGAGGATGTGGGAGTACTTGAACTTTCATATCCTGCTGGCGGGTATATAAAATTGTACAACTAGTTTGGAGATGTGTTTGGTGGCTTCTTAAAATGTTAAGTATATTCCTAATCTATGCCAAGCCATTTTTCTCCTAGATATTTACTAAATAAAATGTAAAGAATACATCCAAGCAAAGACTTGCACATAAATGCTCACAAAAGTTTTATTTGTAAATGCCAAAACCGAAAATGCCCCATAACAAGTGAATGGAGAAAGAAGTTATTTTGCATCCATACAATAAAAACCACTCAGCTATAAAAACAAACAAGTTTTTGACACATGCAAAAACATGAGTGAATCTCAAAATAATTTATGCTATGAAAAAAACAAACAAAAAAGTCTACACAGTCTATTTCCTCATTTAGATGAAATTCTAGAAAATGGAAAATAAGATAGAGTTTCAGAAAAAAATCATCAGTTTCTCAGAAATCAGGAGCAGAAAGGAGAGAGGAATAGGATGAAAAAGGAACACAAGAATACTTTGGGAGTGGTGTGTGTGTCTTGATTAAGGTGATGGTTTCATAGATGCATTCACATGTCAAAATTTATCAAATTGAAGACATAAATATGTACAGTTTATTG